>JANRMT010062732.1:0-61956 GCA_026402145.1 Polypterus bichir lapradei | reverse complement strand
TAAAGCAATACCCCCATAGTGGGCACCTAAGCAGGTTTTAATATCAGTTCTGTTAACACCTTCTACTTACAATAATAACATGAAACGTCTCTGTTCTTCTTTTCTGCAAGCTAACAGAAGTGTAGCCATGTTCACTCTTTCCATCTAATTCCCCACAATCTTGCTCCGGATAAGTGGGTTAGGGAGATGGATGGACCTGAAACATTCTCCTGGCAACATAAACAGCATTACACTTACTTGCTGCATGCACAATTCACAATTAAAAGCAGACATTATAACAGGGAAAATCAATAACAAAATATGCTGTGGTCAAAACTCCTTATTTCTCTCTCTGTATAGTATTTTGTTACTCATCTACTTTAATGCTACCACTATAGACGCACTGCTTTTGTCCCCCCACATTCAAGCAGTAGGATTCTAGGACTTTAATTTGGCTGTTGTGACAGACCCATGTCAAGAATACTGAGAGCCCCTCTTTCTCTATCAATCTCCCAAGTTCCTGCCTGAAACCCTAATTTCCACTTACAGTATGTGCCTGTAACCCAAATAATTAAAGGGTTCTGGTCCACAATGCATGAACCAGGACACTACACTAAAGACAGCAGAAAGCTCCACACTAAATCTAAATACAAAATGGCTTCATTCATTTTTTATGTTTTTAGGCAGTGAGACTGAAAATTAAAGTGCCTGCTACATTAGAGATTGTTTCCGTGTAAGGACACCTATAATGAACCCATTTATTACAAACAGAATAGCCAGACGCATACAAACAGTAAGCATGTCAGCCACAGGTAAAAACCTTCCGGACTGAGAGGACTATTCAAGTGACGGATGTTGTAGAGCGCAATTATAGAGCAAAGCTTTTGCTCAATGGTATTATATTGTGAAAGCCGGTATTCATTCTTTGTTTTGATGCAACACTTCCTGCTATGAAATGCCATCTGTTTAATGCAAACAGGAAAGGAGGAAAGGGGTAAAAGTTCATTTGAACCCAGACATTTGAACTCAAAGTCCTTTTTCCAAATCAAACCGTCTGCACAATAACAGGCAAGCTATCTGATGAAAGGGTGTCAACATCCTAATAGAAACAGGAGTGGTAACAGCTGCCTCCCACGACAAATCCAGCTGTTTGCAGATTTTTTTTCTCTCAAGTCCCAACAAGCAAAACTCTGACTGCTCAGTTATTCTCTTCCACCTCCTGACACCATTCCTCACTGAAAAAAAAAAGCCACAAGGCGAGGTCTTTTGTGAAAATAGTTTTTAGACAGCAAAGAGTAGAAAATGAGTCTTTCCATCCACCCAATTATCTTTTCTCCATTTGAATCCTCCTTTTTGATGCAGGACAACATCACCTCTTACTAGAAACATCAGATACAAATCGCAGACCCAATCCTGGGCAGAATGGAGTCCATCACACACACTATCTCACACACATGTATTCATTCTGAATAAATCAACCAAAGTGTTTCTGGGATGCTCACAGGGCTAATGGTACCCAGAAAAAATCTATGCATACACAGACGGAGCATGCAGTTCTTCACCTGATTGGTCATCAACCCCAGATCACTAGAGCCAAGTGACAGTTTCACTAAGCATGCAAACTTTAGTTTTAAAAATTAGGATTTTTATATCCACTTTATCCTACAGGGGTGTGACATGGTGGCATAGTCGTAGCACTGCTGCCTCACAGTAAGGAAACCAGGGTTCACGTCCTGCATGGAGTCATGTCTGCATGGGTTTCCTCTGGATGCTCTGGTTTCCTCCCACTGTCCAAAGACATGCAAGTACGTTGGATGGGCAACACTTAATTGGCTCTAGTGTGCATTTGGCGTGTGGGCAGGACCAGCGCCACCATTAAGGCAAGTTAGGTATTCGCCAAGGATGCAGATCATAAGTGGGGGAAAATCCAACCTCATGGGTCAGCTACCGAACAGTTAGTTGGTGCACTAATAAGCTTGGCCTAGAGGTGCAAAATAGCTTAGCACTGCCACTGAGTGTGTGTGTGTGTGTGTGTGTGTGTGTGTGTTTGCCCTGCAATGGACTAGCACCTTATCCAGGGTCTGCCTGGTGTCCTATGCTTGCTGGGGAAGGCTTCAGTCACCCCACAACTGTTGCCTGGACTACGTGGGATAGAAAATAACATGACTTTATCCAGATCAGAACTGTGGGAAGCCTGCTTTTATCCTAGCAGCATCAAGTACCATGTGTTGCCTTGAAGACACATCCAGTTTTGGTTCCTGCTTTCCATCTAATGCTACCTGGAAAGGCTTCACCTTTTAATTGCTATAAAACCTCATTGAACTGACTCAGTACATGGATGGATGACTGTGATATGTGTATAATGCAGGCAAGAGAAACATGTGAGCGTGTAAACCTACAAAATTGGGACATCTAACTTTATCTCTAGTACTTGCAGGATTTCATTACAGTAATATCTACCAACTGAGGCAAAGCAGTCCCTGTAAGATTTGAGAATGAAACAAGTGCAACAACAATAGGAACACATGTGCACCTTCCTGTCCATGCAATTATCATATGACAGCAGCACAATTCATAAAATCATACCGTACAGGTCAGGGGGGTTTAGTTAATGCCTACATCAAACACTAGAATGGGGAAAAAATGTAATCTCAGTGATTTTGACCATGCCATGATTGTTAGTACCAGACAAGCTGGTTTGAGTATTTCTGTAACTGTTAATCTCCTGAGATTTTCACACACAATAGACTCCAGGGTTTACTTAGAATTGTGTGAAAAGCAAAAAACATCCAGTGTACAGCAGTTCTACAGAAGGAGACACAGTGTTGATGAGAAAGGTTATACTTGTTTGAGCTGACAGAAAGGCTACAGCAATTCAGAAAACCCTTTCTGTACAAATGTGGTGAGCAGAAAGCACAACACATTGATGTTTGAGGTGGATGGGCTACAACAATAGAAGACCATATCAGGTTCAAGTCTTGTCAACTAGGAACAGAAAGCTGAGGCTGCAGTGGGAACAGGCTCACCAAAACTGCACAGTTGAAAACTGGAAACCCATAGCCTGGTCTTATGAATCTCAATTTCTGCTGAGGCACACGAGTATTAGGGTCAGAATCTGGAGCAAAAGGCATGAACTATTGTACCCATACTGCCTTGTGTCAATAGTGCTGAAGGTGGTGGTGTAATAGTGTGGGATAGTTTTCTTGGCACACTTTTGGGCACGAATACCTATCAATCATTTCTTGAATGTCACAGGCTATTTGAAACACAAACAGCCAACCATTTATATCCCTTCATGGCCACAGTTTACCCATCTTCTAATGGCTACTTCCAGCATGATAATGCAACATATCACATAGAAAAGGTTGCCTCAAATCAGTTTCATTAACATGACAATGAGTTTAGTGTTCTTCAGTGGCCTTCCCAGTCACTGGATCAGAATCAAATAGGAATCTAATGAATGTGGTAGAACAAGAGATTTGCAGCATGAATGTTCAAGCATCTGCATAAACTGCATGATGCAACTATGTCAACATGGACTAGAACTTGAAAGGAGTCTTTCCAACATCTTGTGGAATCCGAAAGTAGGCTCTAACCAGTGTTCCTAATCATTTGATCAGTGAGTGTATGTATCTGAACTATCTCTACTACTACTACTAGAATTAACATGATACAGAGTTGAAAACACCAACATGGATGATACAAGCATACATACTGCTCTACTAAAGGCAAGAGTATAAACCTAACTGGCACAGTTCTTTGTACATAGCTAGTAACAGAAAATGCCAGATGAAAATCCATGCATACATTCTCTGCATCTGCTTTTCTACTACATAAAGCCACAACCTACACCAACATCAGCGAGCATAGATAACCCTGGATGGGACAGCAGTCTGCTGTAGGGAACACCCAAAAACCCCACTCAATCACTTAATCTGGTTGAATCTGCACACAAGAATTAACTAGTCATGTAACTACATGGACTTGGGATAAAGCTGAGCTCCTGAAGCTGTGGGTTAGCAGCACAAATACTTATATGTTAAATAGTATATTTATGTCCATTTAGCTGATATAGTTTAGGGAAGATTCCTGAGAACATTAGGGAAGATTGCTGAAAACATTTTTTATTTAATTGAGGCTAGCATGCCCCCGGCCTCGCCACTATACCATGTTTTAACGTTTTGTATAATTCAAAAATCAGAATCATACCTTGAAGAGTAAGAGTTTACAGTTGATATATACAGTATATAAGCAAAGTTTTGTGACACATCTTTCTTGTTTCATCCATTAGGACCTCATGAGAACATGTCAAAATGCCCAGGAAACAAAAAAAAAAGTTTGATCAAAAGAATGTTCTCCTCTCAGCCTCAGATACTCAAAACACAACTTAAAAGGTCGCCATGCAACCTCAACAAGACCAGACCAAATAGGGACAGTGATTGGGTCAAACCTAGAAAATGTGATGATGCTGTCTGAGTTTCATACATACAGTAGCTCTGTCTTTATGGTCTGTTTAGGTAATTTCTACTCCTTTTAGATTGGGGCATTGCACTCTTTTATGAGGTCTGTTTATTAACAGGATTATTATGGAAGCCTTTAAGGAGTGAAGCCCTACAAAGGTGTGCAATACAACAATATATCAGTGAAGCTTTAGTTCTTAGTTTTCTAATGGGTGATGCTCATTATTAACGTGATAGTATTGGGTTCAGCTTTGCTTGCCAATCTGCATTTTGGCATGTAGCTTCCTCAGCCAAGTATTTGATTTTGATATAGCTACTTGCTTTTGGTTCTGTTTTAAATTTCCCTTTAGAAATCCAGTTCTTCTAGAACTTATTTTTCGTTTAGCCGTAATATTACTTTCTAATTGAAGGAAGTCATTATGCAGTTCTCTATTAAGTCTTTTGGATTTATACTTTATTATTTAATTGAGACTATCAGGTTCTGTTCATTTTGGGTATTAAGATTGGTAATTAATTGATTACTAGGAGTGTTAATTATAGTTGGTTACTTTTTTCTTACACATGTCATGCTTTTTGTCTATCAAGATTGATTATTTCTGTTATGGTACCTTTTTTGTTCTTTTGCAGTTAATAAATATTTGTGTAATTCATATCAGTTGCAGTCACTTTCTTTACAGTATAGGAAAGTAATTGTTATGTAGGCTTTCTAATTAGAAGCTTAAGGCACCACTAAGGTTAAGTGGATGACGTGGGGCTTTTTCTTTAAGACCACCCTTTAGGTGGTCTCACAACATCATCACATTGACAGGAACCCACCTAAGAATGATTGTATGGATACTCTACCCTGCAGAGTTTAAAAGGCCTGGAAACATCTGGAGGACTTGTTAAAGCTGGTCAAGATGAAAGGTGGAATAAAAAGAAGAACAAAGACTTTAAGTTTAAGACCCATGAGTTGAGTTAGCCTTAATAAAAAACAAAAGTTGGTGTGTGACTACAGTTATTATACCTATACACTGTAAATATTACAGGGGAATATTTTAAATGAGAACCTAGTGTTAAAAATGTTAATAATTATCCAAGTCAAAGACATTTTACAATTTGTTTTGTAACATGATGCATTATACATATGTTACTTTGAGAAAAGTTATTCACATTTCCCAAGGTTCTTATTTATGAACATCTTCCCTCCTCGCACATTAGATTCCCCTTTCTATGTGATCTCCCAAGGATCCTACATGGCCCTGTGTGAAAAAGTAATTGCCCCCTGAACCTAATAACTGGTTGGGCCACCCTTAGCAGCAATAACTGCAATCAAGCGTTTGCGATAACTTGCAATGAGTCTTTTACAGCGCTCTGGAGGAATTTTGGCCCACTCATCTTTGCAGAATTGTTGTAATTCAGCTTTATTTGAGGGTTTTCTAGCATGAACCACCTTTTTAAGGTCATGCCATAGCATCTCAATTGGATTCAGGTCAGGACTTTGACTAGGCCACTCCAAAGTCTTCATTTTGTTTTTCTTCAGCCATTCAGAGGTGGATTTGCTGGTGTGTTTTGGGTCATTGTCCTGTTGCAGCACCCAAGATCGCTTCAGCTTGAGTTGACGAACAGATGGCCGGACATTCTCCTTCAGGATTTTTTGGTAGACGGTAGATTTCATGGTTCCATCTATCACAGCAAGCCTTCCAGGTCCTGAAGCAGCAAAACAACCCCAGACCATCACACTACCACCACCATATTTTACTGTTGGTATGATGTTCTTTTTCTGAAATGCTGTGTTCCTTTTACGCCAGATGTAACGGGACATTTGCCTTCCAAAAAGTTCAACTTTTGTCTCATCAGTCCACAAGGTATTTTCCCAAAAGTCTTGGCAATCATTGAGATGTTTCTTAGCAAAATTGAGGCGAGCCCTAATGTTCTTTTTGCTTAACAGTGGTTTGTGTCTTGGAAATCTGCCATGCAGGCCGTTTTTGCCCAGTCTCTTTCTTATGGTGGAGTCGTGAACACTGACCGTTATTGAGGCAAGTGAGGCCTGCAGTTCTTTAGACGTTGTCCTGGGGTCTTTTGTGACCTCTCGGATGAGTCGTCTCTGCGCTCTTGGGGTAATTTTGGTCGGCCGGCCACTCCTGGGAAGGTTCACCACTGTTCCATGTTTTTGCCATTTGTGGATTATGGCTCTCACTGTGGTTTGCTGGAGTCCCAAAGCTTTAGAAATGGCTTTATAACCTTTACCAGACTGATAGATCTCAATTACTTCTGTTCTCATTTGTTCCTGAATTTCTTTGGATCTTGGCATGATGTCTAGCTTTTGAGGTGCTTTTGGTCTACTTCTCTGTGTCAGGCAGCTCCTATTTAAGTGATTTCTTGATTGAAACAGGTGTGGCAGTAATCAGGCCTGGGGGTGGCTACGGAAATTGAACTCAGGTGTGATACACCACAGTTAGGTTATTTTTTAACAAGGGGGCAATTACTTTTTCACACAGGGCCATGTAGGTTTGGATTTTTTTTCTCCCTAAATAATAAAAACCATCATTTAAAAAATGCATTTTGTGTTTACTTGTGTTATATTTGACTAATGGTTACATGTGTTTGATGATCAGAAACATTTTGTGTGACAAACATGCAAAAGAATAAGAAATCAGGAAGGGGGCAAATAGTTTTTCACACCACTGTACCTCAGAGTATTATTGGCTAAAGCAGGCTACAATACTTGATTAGGCCAATCGACTCTAGCAGTGGACCTCTACAGATCCATTCCATTAAAGAGGTTGTCGCTTTATATTATACATCATGGTTACACTATGGTTAATAATATGGATGGAGAGGTTATCTGACTCAAGTGCAGTATACCACGTGACAAAAACCTGGAATCCAATTGGCTGTCCAGGGGAGCTACTGTATCATGGAGCTCTACAACTGGACCCATTTCAATTAAGAGCCTCTGAAGTGGAAGGGCCAGGGGAGACAGTGTGCACAGGGCATTATCTCCCCGAAATCGTTAGACAGCAGCCCCCCTGAGTTGCTATGGTTCCACAGATTCCCACAGGGCATGTTGGGAATTGGAGTTTGGATGGCTCAATCTTGTGGTGCTGCAGGGACTACTGAGCCCTACCTCATCGGGCTCCCACCTTCCCCAGAAGTACTTCCAGACCAATCCTATGGGACATCAGAAGTCCTCCTGGGGATTACATAAAAGGAGCTGGCTGCCACCAGGAGCTAGAGTCAGGAGGAAGATGACAAAGCTTGCTGCAGGAAGGAGGAGGTGGAGAGAGAGTAAGAAGAGAAGACAAACTGTTGTGTGCTTCATTTATTATTGTACTCACGTGTGTTAGTTTTGGTGCTGTGGGAAATAATTGAAAAGTGTTTCTCACAAATTTGTGTTATTTTCCATCCTTTACTTCAAAATTGGCCAGCAAGTTGACACAGTGGTAGCTCCGCTGCCTTTCAACAAGGAGACCACAGTTCCCATCCTGGGTACTCTCTGTGTGGAGTCTGCATGTCCTCCCTGTGTCTCTGTGGATTCTCCCTGGGTGCTCCTGTTCCCTACCACAGTCCAAAGGCATGCCAGTTAGGTGATGTGATGTTGCTACACTGAACCTAGAGTGCATTTGTGTGTACGTGTCGTCACACTGCTAATGACTAGCTAATTGTTCCTGTCTGGCTGGTATAGACTAGCTTACCCATGGAACCTGCTATGGATAAGCAGGTTTAGAAAATCGATTGGTGGAAGGACTTCGAACAGGAACGTCTGGTGTGCCAATAGTGTGAAAAAGTAGTATAAAATACTATAGTCCCAGAATAAAACTTGTAAATGACTGCTCAACGAATATAGCCTGAGCTTCCCACATGTGTTTTGTCATGAAGGGATGGATTAGAGATTCACTCAATTATCTTTATCTGAACATTGGATTGTTCATCCCATTCCTCTCATGGGAACCACAGAATTCCTCAGAAGTAAAAATAAAAGAAACCAGGGTGGTTTGTGGCATCTTACAAAAAACAAATAAGAGATGGTGAAGAACATGGCTCTGATATCCACTGACACTCATTTTTATAGCATCTGTTGAAATGTTTGATCAAATCCTGCCAAAACAATCACACTGTATATCATAAACAGGTATGAACTTTAAATATTTTTTTTCTTATTTAGAAACCTTGTAGCCTTAAAAACAAATACCACGATTAAACTCAGGTGATGGCATGTGATATCATATCCATGACATTTATAAAATTTCCTTGGGATTTGCTTTGTCGGGGATGGGTTGAACCTTAGTGTTGATTGGTGGAAGTCTTTAGGAGACAAGAAAATTTGTTCATCTACCCCAAAACTTCTGAGATAATCCAGTCAAATCAAATATTTGCCACATGCAGGGTAACAAATTACCCTGACTCAGGATTATGGGGGATATGGGTTAACTAGAACTCAGAGGAGAAAGTGCACGTTTGCTTCATTTACTTTTATAGGCAATGCCAAAATAAATCTAGTTCCCCACTCTGCTAGTTATGGGAGTAGAACAACTAGCTACGTCCACATTTCAGCTCAATGCTCCAGATCATTATTTTTAATAAAGCACAGGTATGAAGGTCTTTTTCCAGTCACATAGGTCTTAGTAATCCTACTGTTTATTTTCCACATGTTTAAGGCCTCCCACTGCTCTCTTTTAAACAGAACTGAAATAGATGTCATTGACCTAAACTTTTGCAATCCACATAAACTGTGTCTTCACTTTATGATGTTGTGTTATGTAATATTTGTCATACAGTGTGTGCGTTCAGCAATCTTGCACTTTACCCAAAAACACTCAAGCGGTAAACAAATTGATAGGCTCTCTGTGTATGATGAACATACTATCGACACCTTAGTGGTTAATTATTTTGTATTTGTGAATGACCCATTCTTAATTTTAAAATGTTTCTCCATATTTCCTTAATTGTATAATTTGTAGTTTTTTTTTTTTGTCTTTGATGTTGGTGGGTGAGATCCTTGTGGTAGATTAAGCTAGGGTTCTGTGGCAGTGCTGGGATTTTAATAAATAAAAACAGTGCACCTCAGGCATGGTAGGTGTTGTGTGTTTAATGGGGAGACTGGCTGATTGTGTATTCATGTGTGAATGCGATCAGCTCAACCAGCTTCCTCGATGAGACTCTGCGGGCTGTTAGCAAAAAAACCTGTACCCACAAAAAGAGTGTGAGGAGGACTGAGAGCAGGAAGAAAAAAAGAATGTCTGACTGGTGAAGTGAGAGGAAAGGGTTGGATGGGAGTGGTGCAGAAGGAAGGTGACAAAGCAGTCAGGGAAATTCAGCAAAGGGATTGGAGTGAGAGGCGCTCCATGGGTGGACCAGATCACCCCTGCTAAATAGTCAGGAGTAGGAGCAATTGAATGCTTGAAGGAAAATAAGTCTAAAACAAGTCTCAGTTACTATGTGTAATTATAAAATAATATCAATACATATGGTCCTGGATCTGTTGTCCGGGATCCCTTGTTGAGTTAGGCGTTCCTCCCCCAACCCCAAAAACATGAGTGTTAGGTGCATTGACCATTAAATTGTCCCTGTGTTCAGTTTTTTATTGGCCACGTGTTAAGGTTGTGTGTTAGTCATTAATAGTATGTATTTTCTAAGGATTGTTATCTCTTTTTTTAACATGCTTTTATGATATTCAACTTTTATAGTTTTTTGTGTAAATTCCTATTCAGTTCCTGTCAATCTGTTTAGTGGTTATAAGGTTTTGAGAACCACAGAACTCTAATTTGAGGATTGATTTGGTCTAGAACCTGTTTTAAGAAAGTTCATTATTTAATCCTGTTTTGTCCTGATGACATTTTTTTCCCATTTAGGCGCTGCTACAGTATGTTAAGTTTCTGTGTTGGCTGTCTCCATGGCGATCTTGCCCAGAATTCCCTGGGGTGCACTCATTTATGAATCATTCTGGCAATGATACAAAGGTCATCCCAGGCATTTCTAGGGTATCCAAGGTTCTGGTTTTTCAAATTCCTGCCATTATTTTTGACTCCAAATTTTCTGATCGTATTTTGGCTTTGACAAAAGATCTCCTAGACCGCCGGTTTTGATCTTTAGCCCATTCTTTGATTTACAGTTTTCCTGGTCATTTAGGTTTCCTTCTAACTGTCTCCTGCGATTCAGCATACATGCATTGCTTTCTCATGGGCTAGCTCGGTTGATAGGGTGGGAAGAACTCCATGTGTTCCTTTTTTTGCTACTCGTTACTTGTTGCTTGGCTCTGTTTTCTTTAGAGATAAATATTTGAACACCAAAAAATATGTTTTATTTACCCATCCTCTAAATCATTTGTCCAGTTCAGGGTCATTGTGAGCTGATGCCTAGCCATCACAAGGCACACAACTGCACACATCCACATTCAGTGCTACAGGACCAATCTAGAGTGTCCAGATAGAATAAACGAACAAGATGAGACCTTTTAGTCCATCAAGCGTGTTTGTTTAGTTTATAGCTAAGCTGTCCCAAAATCTCATCCAGATACTTCTTAAAGGTTGTCAAGATTTCTTCTTCATTTATACTGTATGTCTCAGTAGTTTATTCCAGATACCCACAACTCTTTGCATAAAAAAGTACTTTGTGGCTGCAGTTCTAAAAGCACTTCCCATTAATTTTCACTGGTGCCCTCAAGAACGTGATTCACCATTTAGTTGAAATAATTCTGCTGGATCTACTTTATCAGTACCTTTAAGTATTTGGAAGACCTGGATTATGTCCCCATGCAGTCTCATCTGCTCAGGAGTAAGCAGGTTTATTCTCTGTGTCTGTCAAAGCAGGACATGTCCTCAAGTTCTGGGATGCACCTGGTGGTGTCCCCTGCACAGTTTCACAAGTGCTGCTATGTCTTTCTTGTAGCGTGGTGACCAGAACTGCTCACTATACTCCAGATGTGCTCTCAAGAGTTCATTACGTAGCCGAAACATAGCATCCCTCAATTTATATTCAACAATTTTTACAATATAACCTACCATTTTATTTGCCCTTAACTTTGCTTCTGCACACTGCTTTCATGATGAAAATGCTGTGTCAACTGTGATGGATGGCCAGGGCCCATGCCCGGCCAGGACACCCCTGCAGCATATGTACCAGGGGAGCAAGCATGGGAAACACAACATCTATCCCTGGACGCTAGATGGCAGCCTCCCTGGGTTGCAGCAGTGCCTCGGACTCTACCAGGGTTTCATGGGGGTTGGAGTTTTGTGCTGCCCTGTTGGGTTCCGCAGGCGCCGCCAGGTGGTGCTGCAGCAGGAGCTGCTGGACCCTTCTGGGCACTGGTTTCGCCACACCCGGAAGTGTGGCCGGATGTCGGCAATCAAGCATCTGGATCACTTCCGGGTGCCCAATAAAAGGAGCCAGCAACCACCACTCAGCGGCCAGAGTCGGGTGGAGGAGGACGAGGTTGCCTGGGAGGAGCGGTGGTGCAGGAGAAGAAAGTGTGTGGTGTGTTGTTTTTTTGGGACTGTGTTGTGGCTGGGGGACATGGGGTAGGGTGTCCCTACAGCTGAAGAAAAATGAAAGTTTATTTATTTTATACATGTGCCTCCGTGTCCAATCTGTGTCGGGTCAGGCGCACATATAGCACCTTATTACACCCATAAATGCTATTCGGAGGTTTCTTCCTGTAGGACTGTGTCTCCCATGTTGCATTTACATTTGATGTTCCTGTTGCACAAATGTAGCACTTTTCTACATTAAACTGCATTTTCCAAGTGTTCTCCTGGTTCTGAAGCTTGCCCGTCTTCCTAAATGACTTTTGCTGCCTCATCAGCACCCATTTCCTCAATTTTAGTGTGATCTGCAAATTTCATAAGTTTACTAACTATACCAAAGTCAATGTTGTTAATATAACACAGAAAAAGTTATTATCCAAGGACAAGTCCTTGAGGGACTCCACTCCATGGGGAGCATTCTCCTTTTTTTCTGTACTCTTTGTCTCCTGCAGGTTAACTGACTAGAGATGCAGTTTTGTAAGTTATCTCTCATTCCTGCAGCTTCTAGTTTGCAGAATTAATCTTTAGTATGGGACTGTATGAAAGGCATTTTAAAAGTCAAACTAACCTACACCTAAGCCAGGTTTAAAACCCAACATTCAGAAGCTGTGAAACAGCACCACTTACTTACCGCTGCATCACCAAGCCACCCCTAATACATTTCATTATATTTCTAATCTTAAATAATACTTTAATTCCTGTTTCATACATTAATCTAAAGAAATGCTTGTGCTTTAAGGACTATTAAGCTTTTATCAACTGTTGTCACTTCATATACACGATTATAATTCATTATTTATGCTGCATGTCCTAAAAAAATAAAAGCATTATCTTGTAACATTATTTTTATTTCATAAAGGATGGCTGTTGCTGACCTTATTTAACCTTTCAGTGTTATAAAGGTTCATATGTGCACATTGTGCATTTTTTGGAAGTGAACAGCATGACTATTTTTAGCTTTCCCATACTTGCCAGGAAAGCATGCTGTGTGCTAATATGCATTAGGGCAATAAAACATATAAAAGGTCCAGAAAAGAATTTTGAAAAGATCCATGTAGCAGTCCAATTCTGTCAAGGGTACCTCAGTTTACTAAGGCAGGCCGGGCTCAGATAAATAATATTTTTGGTAACAACTGCACACTGAGAAGAGGACAGATGTTCAGAGTGCCCCAAAATGTAGTACAGTGCATCAAAGCAAACAGATGTGCCCAACTGCCTGGTGCCAGCATTTAAACACTGGGTCAGTCTAAATTTAGACTTCTGTTTCATATTTCACTTACCTTACATGGCCAATTACATCATTTCAAAATGAAATACTATACAGCTGACATTTGATAATTCAGTAACTTTGACGAAGGACTAATTTTCAATGTTAAACGAGCTGGTGTGCTTTGCAAATTTGACAGATAGGTTTGAGGCCTCTCTGAGGCCACTGACTCCACAGCAGCTACCTCTGACCTAATCCTTGCAGAAAAACAGTGAGTTGAGTGGTTGTAAGTCGCAAATGCCAAAGGAGGGGAAGCAGTGTGTGATTGGCCAGGGCGCAGACGCCTGTGACTAAGCAGCACTTCAAATAAGGCACCTTTCTTTACCTGACATATTCAGTGGTGTCTGCATCAATGGGCCATTTGAGTGATCTGAGGACATCACTGCCCATATGGAATTGGTTTTAAAACTCTGACAGCTTTTCCTCTCCATTGCAGTGTTTTTTTGTCAGAACTTAAATTTCTCCATGTGTTATCCTTATTTGACATCCATTCTACAGCAAAGGCTCCAGCCCGTAATAAATGCTTGCTCCTTCTTTAGCCTACTTTAGTGAATACATTGCCTTCTTTCCATTTTTTTCATTTCCATTCAATGATGTTATTATAAGCTGCTTTATAGGATATCGTTCACTGTGATGGTTTCTATATGCAATTTATTGATTGATTGATTAATTGATTGATTGATTGATTGCTTTGTAAAACACATTTTGTAGTAATGTGATTGACAGACAGAACAACAATGAAGTGCTTTCTTTCAGACTTTTTAATAAGACTAAAAAGCTTTTGTGTTTTTGACCTCTTTAGACCAATCCTCTCGATGTCATGTTCTATTTCCCACTAAAGCGAAAAGTATACAAAAAAACAAGAAAGAAGTGTTGGTGTACCCAACAGATATCCTCATGTTATAATACATTAGGTACGACAGAAACTTGGATACAGAAATCAATAAATAAGAATGTCCTTATAAAGCACTTTGAGCATAGGAAAGGCACTATATAAATAATATGTATTATTCCTACCTTGGCGTGCCCTTAAAATCCTTTTTCAAAAGTGACAAATGTGATTCACGTCCACAATGACATCTGCATGGCTCCTTGACTGCAAAACTGGGAATTATTTCATTGCAATATGAGTTGAAGCTTCATCATTCCTTCATCCTGTTCCATAAAAAATATTTGCTTCATATGACTTATTGCATGGCTGTGATAGCCCTTGACATCTAATAGATTTATCCAAAAAAACTATTACTGGACTAAAGGGAATCTAAGAGAGGCAGCAACTCAACACAACTCAACGTAATAGTCTTAAATCCACTTAATCCAATTCAGGGGAGCCCTAGGCTGGAGAGAGTGCGTTGGTTTGGACATGTGCAGAGGAGAGATGTTGAGTATATTGGGAGAAGGATGTTAAGGATAGATCTGCCAGGTAAGAGGAAAAGAGGAAGGACTAAGAGCAGGTTTATGGATGTGGTTAGAGAGGACATGCAGGTGATGGGTGTAACAGAACAAGATACAGAGGACAGAAAGATATGGAAGAAGATGATCTGCTGTGGCAACCCCTAACGGGAGCAGCCGAAAGAAGAAGAAAAAGAAGACTAGGCTGGAGATATCCATGGCCAACATCTGGTGAAAAACAGAAAGCAGCTGTGGACAGAGTACTAGTTCATTACATGACTATTACAAGACCTATTCATGAATACACCTACAAAGGAGCCGATCTGGAATTGCTAGCCAAACTAAAATCAACTGGCAGCACAATTCTGAGATATGGAAAGAATGACCAGGGAAAAAAAACGCACATGCATGGAGAGAATAGAGATGACAACTAAGAACAGGATTTGAACCCTACGTATAGGATCCACAAGGAAGCATCAACAACTACTTTGCTAATGTGTTGCTCAGTAAGACAACATTTTGATATTTGTTTCACTTTTTTAATAAAATGATGCAAAATCCAAAGCCCAATGTGAAAAAATAATTACATCTCTGGAATCAATAAATGATTATTCCACATTCAACAGACTTTGTAACTAATGATTAGTCTGTCAAAGAGCTATGGAGAACCACTTCTCCTTGAGGAATTACTTCAGTTCAGTGACAGTTGGGGATTTTTGAACCCAAACTGCTCATTTCAGGTCCTGCCATGATATTTCAACAGCATTTAGATATGAAGTTTGACATTTTCAAATAACTATGTTCGATTTTCTGTAGATTTGTGGGTTTTAGGTTATTGCTTTCATTTATAAATCAACTAAGCTTAACTTCCCATTCAGGAATGATATCTTCATAGAGCAGAAAAATTATTCCTTCATTGATGTCGAGTCATCTAATGGAGCAAAGTATCCCTAAATCATGACATTGTTTGTGCCCTGCTGAACTTGGTGTGAGGCTCTTTACAGTGAAATGCAGATGTAGCTTTACTCTAAGAGTGACAGTGTGGACGGGTGAAAAAAAAAGACAATCTAATTATACATTTTGTTTTTTCATACATTTTTTGTAAGCAAAGTTAGAAAAAACAGAATGAACGAAAGCAAATATGTGGTACTTTGCAATGCATTCAATACTAAAATCAAGTGTAGTCTCCAAAACATTACAAAGTTATCATCAGAACAGTTGCAAAATACAAGTCAGAAACAGAAGTGGATAAGAAAATGCTCCAAGTATGGAAACAAAAGAAAATCTATGGAGCAATGTATGAAAATGGAGTGTGTAGAATAAAAACAAGTGAAGAATTAGCCAGTCTTAATGCAGAGCAAGACATTGTAGCGTTTATAAAGATCAACAGACTGAGACGGGCTGGGCATGTAGAGAGAGTGAAAGAAGAGAGAAGTGCTAAGAGAATATATAAAGGAAGGTCAGAGGGCAGAATAGACACTGGCAAGCCAAGGAAATGATATATGAATGATGTTTAGAAAGATCTTAAACATCTAGGAATCTGTGGTTGGAGATGAAAGGAAAGAGATAGAGAAGAAGGGACAAGCATTCTGTGGCTTTCCATGGGCTGCAGCACCATGGAGTAAGTAAGTATGTAAGTATCTAACTTTGTACCCTATTAATACAAGTTAGGGTCACAGGAGTGTTATGTGCAAGGCAGGAATGGCGTGGCAGTCCTTCACACACACCTACACACAGTGACCAGGCTGGGATTTGAAGCCAGTGTCCTGGACCTGTGAGGCAGTGGTTTCTTACCACTGTGCCAGCTGGATAACAATACACAAAAAGTAATATTTTTTTATGTCCAATGTATCCCTAATGTTACATTTGAGTAGCAGGTGTTTGCTAGAAAAATCTGTGGTCAAAAGTAAAGAAAAAGATCATACCTAGAAGTTATGTATAAGATAGCAACCAGAATTTCTTATATTGTGTATATTCTAGTGTTTACCTAGAAGTGGGGGCAAAGTCAATCCTGGAAGGCCACAGTGGCTGCAGGTTTTTGTTCCAACCCAGTTGCTTAATTAGAAAATAATCCTTGCCTAATAATTTAATTTCACGATTTGTTAGTGCTTTAACTCTGTCATGTCAGGTCATTCTCATATCCTAGATTTTTTTGTTCCTTTCTAAGGCTATCATAAAAATGACTTGAAGTCTAAAAAAAAGGGTGAGTAATTCTCAGTCCTTCACTATTTCTCTTTACTTTCCTTCCAAGTATTTAATTAAACCTAATAGTGTACAATAAATACACACAGATGTATATAGAAACAAGACAAATGGAGGAGTGCAGGTTTCTTTAGTCATTTGCATCTTATGCTAATAAGGAGAAATTTACAACTGAGAATACAGCTGATTAAAATAAGCAATAAGGGTTCAAAATCTTAACAAGCGAGACAACTAAAATGAAGAAGAAGTGTTGCCTGAGCAGTAAGTGCTTCTTATAAAGCAATTGGGTTGGAGGAAAAACCTGCAGCCCTCCAAGAATGACATTGCCCACCCCTGATCTAACAGGAATAAACTGGACACTATTGTTGTGCATTGTGGTGGACGGCCGGGGACTTGCAGGGACTAGTGAGCCCTATTTCATTGGCCATCTTCCTCACCCGGAAGTGCTTCCAGACCACGCTAATGGGCCACCGGAAGTACCTCTAGGTGCGGCATAAATGAAGCCCACTGCCTTCATTCCAAGAGCCAGAATTGGGAGAATAGAGAATGAAGCTTGCTTGGAGGAGTGGAGGGAGAGACAAGAAGAGAGAGAAAGAAAATAAGAAAGAAGAGTGCTTCATTGTGGTGCTTTGTTGTACTTGTGCTGTGAGAAACGATTTGGGAATCATTTCCCATAATAAAAGCCTGTATTTGTGCTGAACTTGTACCGTGTGCCTGTCTGTGTCCGGTTTTGGAAGCTGGAGCGTCCCCTTCAGGCCACTGCATATGAAAATGCAAGAGTTCTTAAAAAAGAGAGAACTAAGAATAGAAATGTATAACTTGCTTAAAAGACATATATATGATTATAAAGTGTTGCTCAATATTGAACCCATTTTTACATAATATTTTGTATTTATACCTTTCTTTTACCTTTTCTATACAGTAATAATTTAACATTTTTTGTTTTTGTTGATGTCACTGCTTTGCCATTTGGGTCTTTGAATTTGCTCACATTACTCCCTATTAGCATTTATATCTGTGGTCACAGACTGTTCTTCTTACATGCAGTACACCATTGCTACCACATGACTATCAGCATGTGACACCAGAATTTAAGATGGCTGCATGCTACCAGAGTTCTCCAAGTTTCTTGGTAAGTAAAACCAACAAAGCGGTGTGTTAGTGTAATGAGGTTAAAGGGTATTAAGTATTTAGATTTATTATAAGTATATTTTGATTTCTATAATATATTATGAGTGTGACGATTTTGGTTTATTTTGCTCTCCTGGTTACAATGTTGACCGTGTTTTATTTCCTGGTCCTGCTGAATCCTGTTTCAGGTTCTCCTTTTCCATCTAACAGTATACAACAACCAGGCTGGTCAGCAGGACAGAGGAAACAACCACTTCTGCTCTCTTTCAGTTGGAGAGAAGATAATACGGAAGCAAAACAAAATTTCCTCTCACAAGTTTTGATAGACGCAGGTTCAGGTCCAGGTTATGGTGTCTTCTGTGAGGAAATGAAGGTTTCCCTCAGGATCCATAGAACCCTGTTTTCTTTTGCTTTTCCCCATTAGAAGACATACTATACCAGGCTTAGATGGTAAGTCACAAATACCCCTTTGTGTGGATGACATGGAAGAGAATGACAGTGTTATATTCAAGAGAGTTCTTTAACCTCAGCTGCAATAGTGCAGTCTACAAGTTGGATGTGTATATGTAACATGTAACATTTTGTCTATCTAACGAATGTCTGGTTAAGCTAGTTGAGACATCAAGGGCATTCAAGCTCCTGTCTCTTCCAGTGTACTATTATTTTTTGCATCACTAAAAGTGTATTTGTCAGTAAAGTTGCCTTAAGTGATTTTGCTACTTTAATTAAAATATAACAACAGCATAAACGTCTGCAAAAGAGCATTTGAGAGTACAACAAATGGAAAGAGAGTCTGCGAACATTTTTTTTTCCATTATTTTGGCCTGAGTCATAGAGTAGTCTTTTGATGTGGAGAAATGCTGGAGGCCATGCTGCATTATCCTGTGCTTGTCTGAAAATCACTAGTGTACTGAGATGATTCACAACAGTGAGTAATTTGATAAGGACCTCCGTCTCCACTCCCACTTCTACTCCATTGACTCCCCTCCCTCTGACTAATGACTGTCCTGTCCTCCTACAGCCCATCAGCACCTGCTTCCCAATTGTTACTGACATGCAACTCCAAAGACAGGGCCTGGCAGCAGAGTTCATTAACAATGGGCCTTTCTTTCCAACCTTATCCTGTTTTACATACTTCTCTTCTTTTCTCTTAACTCTGCTCTTTGCATTTGCACTATTTCAAATTCTGTTTACCTGCCAGCCTGCTATTAAAGCACAGCAGCTTATAAAGCTGGAAAGCAAGATGCTGTACCCATAAGGCTTTGCTAATAGAATATAGCTGCCAGCGTCCAGCCAATATGGTAAGAGCAGCTGCAACTGATGCGTTTTGGCAAGAACAGGACTGTAATAAAGAGATGACATTTTTCAAAGCTAAAAAAAAATTAATAATATTTAAAGAGTGGACGAATGAGAATCATAGTGGGATTTTCAAAAAAGATTTATGCAACTCAGTCTCTTCCTGTCATATCATAAAATACTAAGTGAACTGAGTAGAGATGAGATTAAGAGGTGACGTGAGGGAATGACCAGGGATTACTGCGCTCATGAAATCAACCAACCAATCAGGTCAGAGAATATTAGTCAAGCACACTGGGAGAGCTCTGGTTACCAAATGTTTTGTGATTTTCTGCGTTTTTTTATCCTTTGCCTCTTTCCAGGTTATCTACAGTAGTGTATGTATCTGTCTCTCTGCTTTAAGATCCTTCAGATCTGTGCAGCATTAAAAACTGGCTCTATAAGCAGCCGTATTTGTGTGTGAGTGAGTGCGAGTGACAGCCTGGCACCCCATCTTTAGCTGATTCCTGATTATGTCCAGTACTGTTGAAATAAGCTTTGGTTCTTCATAGTCCTATATTGTAATAAGTAAGGTGAAAATGAATTCAAATAAATACTGGAAGGCAGTGGGAAAAGTACTGAAATCAATAGATAGATGTGCATAAAATTCAGCAATCTGCTATGGCGTCCAAACTCAAGTCTAATTTTATACATTTCACATTAACAAGGGCACAACATGAGCGCATGAAGTCACAGAAAGCTTTTGTTATTCTAAAGGGCACATGCAGCTGTAAAAGTTTGGAACTCCATAGGTGGACTTTTTTAAGGAAATTTGCAGAGAAATACTAATCACTGTCCCTTGTAAAACAACTGTTAGAAACACTATAATAAAAAGATCTGGAGATCAACTGGGGACTCCCTGTTTATTATTGATGTATAATGATTAATTCCAGTACAATGTCAAATTCATTTGTTATACAGTGGTGTGAAAAACTATTTGCCCCCTTCCTGATTTCTGATTCTTTTGCATGTTTGTCATACAAAATGTTTCTGATCATCAAACACATGTAACCATTAGTCAAATATAACACAAGTAAACACAAAATGCAGTTTTTAAATGATTGTTTTTATTATTTAGGGAGAAAAAAAATCCAAACCTACATGGCCCTGTGTGAAAAAGTAATTGCCCCCTGAACCTAATAACTGGTTGGGCCACCCTTAGCAGCAATAACTGCAATCAAGCGTTTGCGATAACTTGCAATGAGTCTTTTACAGCACTCTGGAGGAATTTTGGCCCACTCATCTTTGCAGAATTGTTGTAATTCAGCTTTATTTGAGGGTTTTCTAGCATGAACCACCTTTTTAAGGTCATGCCATAGCATCTCAATTGGATTCAGGTCAGGACTTTGACTAGGCCACTCCAAAGTCTTCATTTTGTTTTTCTTCAGCCATTCAGAGGTGGATTTGCTGGTGTGTTTTGGGTCATTGTCCTGTTGCAGCACCCAAGATCGCTTCAGCTTGAGTTGACGAACAGATGGCCGGACATTCTCCTTCAGGATTTTTTGGTAGACGGTAGATTTCATGGTTCCATCTATCACAGCAAGCCTTCCAGGTCCTGAAGCAGCAAAACAACCCCAGACCATCACACTACCACCACCATATTTTACTGTTGGTATGATGTTCTTTTTCTGAAATGCTGTGTTCCTTTTACGCCAGATGTAACGGGACATTTGCCTTCCAAAAAGTTCAACTTTTGTCTCATCAGTCCACAAGGTATTTTCCCAAAAGTCTTGGCAATCATTGAGATGTTTCTTAGCAAAATTGAGACGAGCCCTAATGTTCTTTTTGCTTAACAGTGGTTTGCGTCTTGGAAATCTGCCATGCAGGCCGTTTTTGCCCAGTCTCTTTCTTATGGTGGAGTCGTGAACACTGACCTTAATTGAGGCAAGTGAGGCCTGCAGTTCTTTAGACGTTGTCCTGGGGTCTTTTGTGACCTCTCGGATGAGTCGTCTCTGCGCTCTTGGGGTAATTTTGGTCGGCCGGCCACTCCTGGGAAGGTTCACCACTGTTCCATGTTTTTGCCATTTGTGGATTATGGCTCTCACTGTGGTTTGCTGGAGTCCCAAAGCTTTAGAAATGGCTTTATAACCTTTACCAGACTGATAGATCTCAATTACTTCTGTTCTCATTTGTTCCTGAATTTCTTTGGATCTTGGCATGATGTCTAGCTTTTGAGGTGCTTTTGGTCTACTTCTCTGTGTCAGGCAGCTCCTATTTAAGTGATTTCTTGATTGAAACAGGTGTGGCAGTAATCAGGCCTGGGGGTGGCTACGGAAATTGAACTCAGGTGTGATACACCACAGTTAGGTTATTTTTTAACAAGGGGGCAATTACTTTTTCACACAGGGCCATGTAGGTTTGGATTTTTTTTCTCCCTAAATAATAAAAACCATCATTTAAAAACTGCATTTTGTGTTTACTTGTGTTATATTTGACTAATGGTTACATGTGTTTGATGATCAGAAACATTTTGTGTGACAAACATGCAAAAGAATAAGAAATCAGGAAGGGGGCAAATAGTTTTTCACACCACTGTAGATGTTACTTATTGTCTCTGCTCCTCATGCCAACTTTATAGCCCAAGGGGCCTTTTATGGACATGCTGATGGGAAAAGACAGGTCATGTTATCACCATCATCTTCTGAGTTGTTGGCACACAGAGGAAACAGATGAGAGTCATTTCTACCTCTCTTACCTTATTTAGATTCTCAGCAAAAGCAGCACTATGGTTACACGTCTAAGAACCTGCTGACATAGTTACCAGGATAGCAGCTTCACAGCAACAAAGCATTTGTCTTGCAGGTCAGTCAAGTCTATTCATTATGATGGTTGTTGTATTAATAATCAACTGACAGTTTTTCGAGAGAGAAAAATTAAGATAATTGGAGATGAATAAAGTAAAAAAATATTTTTTATTGTGTTGAATATAAAATGAAATTGGATGGATGGAACAGTGTGTGAACATTATGCCAGCTATGCATTTGAAGAGGGATCTCAAAAACTGACTTATCTAGCTAAATAAAAAAGTAACTACAAATGAAATTACAGCCAACCTAAAAGTACCACCATTTGTCATCAAATAAAAAGTAGATCTTTCACCTAGAGCGCATTTGTAAGTGATCTTGTACGTACAAAGCGCAAATATTAACTCCACTTCATACATTTAGCATCTTCCAAATGTTGCTTGCTAAATATTTGCTTATCAGGAATTACAGTTGTACAAATTAATGACTGAAATGAGACCAAGTCTCTGGGATTATTGTGAGAGGAAGAGAAAGACAAGAAGATAATAATGCAGAATCAGAGTCACTGCCAAGTCAGAGATCAAAACTTGGAGATCAAAAAATAAATTGAGCATACAAGGCACTGCCACAAACCAAAATTCAAAGTCAAAAATAGATCACAAAGTTATAACTTAACTGGCCCTTGTCCAGCTTGTAAAAATAAAATATCTACCACGTGGAGATTTTAGTTTTTAGCAACTGGAAGATATTATTGTCTCGCGCTGTGGCAATATTTATACAGAGAAATGCAGTAACGTCAAGACACGACAATTGCAGTCACATGACCAGTGAATTGCAGTTCATATATAATAAACAAAAAAATAAATCTAGAATGATAAACATGTATAAAATTGGCATATGTCATGACAGTGTCATTATTTTACACACAATCACAGTTTTTTCTTTATTTACTGAAACTTGGCTTCTAACCCTGACACCATACCTTTAGTTAAGACTACATGGGATAGTTTTATCTTCTTTGAAAAAAAATCGCAACACACCAGTTGGAGCATTAAATCTGAAAGGACTTTTAATGTTAAACTCCCAATATACACACACAAAAATTTCTCAGTGTTTTTATAAATTTTGAAGGGCTAATATTAGATATCAAAAATACACCAACCGCAACATTATTATTAATTTGCAGATCTCCTGGCCCATACTCCCTATTTATAGATGAATTTACTCATTTCTAATGACAACAAACTATGTACTAATACAAAATAAACTTTCATAGGTGAATTTTATATTTACATTGACATTGAAATAGATACCCATAAGTATTCTATGCCTTTTCAAGTCAAAAAGATTCTTTCAAATTGTAAATAGCTCAAATACTAATAAATGTGCGCTGATCAGTCACAATGTTAAAACTACTGACAGGTGAAGTGGAAAAAATTGTCTTGTTACAATGACACCAGTCAAGGGGTGGGATATTTGAAGCAGGAAGTGAACAGTCAGTTCATGAAGGTGATGTGTTAGAAGCAGGAAAAATGGGCGAGCATAAGGATCTGACCTACTTTGACAAAGTCCAAACTGTAATGGCCTAACTAATGGGACAGAGCACATCCAAAACGGCAGGTCTTATAGGTTGTTTACAGTTTGCAGTGGTTAGTACCTACCAAAAGTGTTGCAAGGATGGACAACCAGTGAACTGGAAACAGGGTCATGAGCGCCCAAGGCTTACTAATGTGCATAGAGAGCAAATGCTAGCCTGCCAAGTCCAATCCCAGTGAAGAGCTGACTGTAGCACAAACTTCTGAAAAGCATTGTGTAGCCACATACCAGTAAAGTTGCCCTTGCCTATCCCTGTACTACACTGGACACCTGAGCAACAGAACCAGCCCATGGAGCAAAGGTAAAAGATGGCCTGGTTTGGTGAATAACATTTTCTTTTATATTATGCAGACAGCCAAGTCCATGTGTCATTCACCTGGGGAAGAGACATCAGCAGGATGCACTATGGGAGGAGGGCAAGCCGCCAGAGGCAGTTTGTGATTCTCTGGGCAATACTCTGATTGGAAACCTTGGGTCCTAGCATTCATGTGGATGTTAGGGATATCATTCTTATTGCTGGTCACATGACTTTAACTCTTATAAATGGTTTGAGGAACATGAAAAAGAGTTCAAGGTGTTGAGTTGCCCTCCAAAACCCCCAGATCTCAATTCTACTCCAGCATCTCTGGGATGTGCTGGAAAAATAACTGATTAATGGAGGCCCCATCTTGAAACTTATAGGACTTAAAGGATATGCTGGTAAAGTCTAGGTGCCAGATACCACAGGATACCTTTAGAGTTCTTGTGGAGTCCATACCTCGATGGGTCAAAGATGTTTTGTTTGCACCAAGGGGACCTACACAATAGTAGGCAGGTTTTATTGATGTGGCTGATCAGTGTAGATTAGGCCTAACTATTAGTATAACACCTATGTATCTCTCCTCTTAATTTAAAAAATGCAAAACACTAATTGTATTTGATATGTTTCCATCCTTGTCTAGAAGTGTATGGATTGAAACTTGAAGAGTGTGGCATGATCGATCCATTCACTAAATGGTTTTAGACGCTTTAGCCTATTGTGACAGCACACCAGGCCAATTTACAGTCTGAATGTTTTATAAATGCCTGACAGGGAGAGCCATTAAAAGGCATTAAGAGGGGTAAATAGTGCAAGAGTAATGATCAGGAGATGGGCAGCATGAAAAGGTATTGGAAGCAGTATTGTCAAGGAATGGGCAGGGATCAGCAAACTAAAGAAATACAACCAAAGTCAGAAATATCAAAACAAATACTAAGATCTCTGGATTATCTTCTACTGTAGCTTTCAATACACTAAAGAGAAATGTGTGTAATAAGAAATTGAACCAACTGATGCCAGGTCTAGTATACCACTATTCTTTATAACAGTTAAACTCATGTGACCAACAACAAGCATGATATCCATAAACAGCATGTTAATAACCATCAGAATGAACATAAAACAGCAGCAACCAATCAAGCCTACAAAATATCACCATAAGAATAATAAAAATAATCAACAATCAAATAATCCATGTTTATAATTTTCAAAAATGGATCAGAATAGCTAATTATAGTCAAAAACATAGACTCATTACACAAATTAACTCAAGCTACACCGTTGGAAAGCTGAAATACCTGTATCGATAGATAGATCTTTATTAATCCGAAGGGGAAATTCACATAATCCAGCAGCAGTATACTGATACAAAAAAAAAATAAATAAATTAAAGAGTAATAAAAATGCATGTAAAAACAGACAATAACTTTGAATAATGTTAGCATTTACTCCCCCGGGTGGAATTGAAGAGTCGCATAGTGTGGGGGAGGAACGATCTCCTCAGTCTGTCAATGAAGCTACTCCTCTGTCTGGAGATGACACTGTTAAGTGGAGGCAGTAGATTCTTCATGATTGACAGGAGTTTGCTTAGTGCCCGTCACTCTGCTACAGATGTTAAACTGTCCAGCTTTATTCCTACAATAGAGCCTACCTTCCTAACAAGTTTGTCCAGGCATGAGACATCCTTCTTCTTTATGCTGCCTCCCCAGCACACCACTGCGTAGAAGAGGGCACTCGCCACAACCGTCTGGTAGAACATCTGCAGCATCTTATTGCAGATGTTGAAGGACGCCAACCTTCTAAGAAAGTATAGTCGGCTCTGACCTTTCTTACACAGAGCATCAGTATTGGCAGACTAGTCCAATTTGTCATCCAGCTGCACTCCCAGGTATTTATTGGTCTGTACCCTCTGTAAACAGTCTCCTCTGATGATCACGGGGTCCATGAGGGGCCTGGGCCTCCTAAAATCCACCACCAGTTCCTTGGTCTTGCTGGTGTTCAGGTGTAATCATATGGTTATGGCAAAAACCTACACACAGATAGTGTCCAGGCTGGGACTCAGCCCCAAGATTCTGGAGCTTTGAGTCAGCAGAGCTAACCTGTGTGTCACCCTAATTGAAATGGGGAATAATCAGCTCTCAAAAGTACAATATGTCTCAGAAACTAGTTTAGCTATAGTAGCTCACTCCAAACTAACACATGCACAGAGAAAAGATATTTAACAGGGTTTAGAAAAAACAAACCCAGAGTGTATATAAAGAACAAGTTATTTACATATTTATATAAAAAAAACATAGCATGAGAAAATTAAAAAGGTTAAGAAGGCTATTTTTTTGTGATATGCACTGAATAGTATTCCAAATGAATAAATAGAAACAATATTCACATGTGATTTAGAACAGTGACTAACTTAACAAATATGAACTATGTACAGGCAGGTAAAATTCCTCCAAGCATTAGTGGCAAGGATTTCATTATAAGTTCAATGACTGAAAAGTCTGCTTAAAAATCTAGTGTAGGGATCAAACTATGTCAGCACCTGGGCAATTTTTAGTTAATAACAGAGATAAAAAATCTACTTCTAATTTTGAAAATTGAACCAAGCAGCTGTCCCATAGACCTGTTCCCAACCAAACTATTCACTAAGCTAATTTACAGTAGTTTACAGCACCTGTCCGTCACATGATTAATATACCTTCACTGACAGACACTGTTCTCAGTGTCCTCAAATTAGCCATTGTTAGTCCTTTAATGAAGAATCCAAATAGCCGAAATAATTACAGATTTATTTCTACAATCCCTGAAAATAGGAACTTCACAATTTCCATCTCATTCTAATTTCTTCAAATAATTTGAAAGTTTTAATCTGGATTTCTCCCTGACCATAAAAGTAGCTGCAACTCCTTTCATTCATGGTATAAATTATGGGGGAATAAACAGGGAAGTTTAATCCCCCAACATTTGGCATGTGCTCCCCAGAAAATATCAGTTATGAAAATTTAGGGGTTATAATGTGTATATAATTGAAATATAGTATAGTATTATATGATAATATGTAATCCAGACTGACCCATTTGGTCATACATGTTACTGTAGGCAACATTTCCATTTCAGTTATGCCAAGTATGCATTGGCTATCAAGCCAATACAGCAACAGTTCAATCTACCCACCCATAAAAAACAAAGAACAGCAAAGCATTTAAAGAGACATCACGTAAGTATAGAAACCAATAGAAGAAACATAAACACATAAAAAACAAAAAAATGAACAAATCAGTAAAACATAAAATACATGTGCATTTAAGATGAGATATAACCATGTGATACTTCTTGCTTTTGTTTAAAATTTATACACAGTTAAGGTCCTATTTTAAAGATTTTTGTAGTAAACAATGTAAATCATCAATGGATTTTGTATCTTTTCAAACAGAAATTATAAATACCTGACCTCTAGAATATACTGTATAGAACATTATTATTACAAGATGCATGCTTTCTTATTTTTCAATGGTACATCAAGTCTTAGTATTTAAATTAAAGCTAAAGACCCATTAGTTTAGTATAGTGTACCCTTGGTACAGCCACTGGTTCTCACTGCAAACACATTTGGTAATTACCTCATATTACCAAAACTGCGTAATTCATCATAACCGCAGGAAATCTTTTCTCTAACTCTTTCTGATATCTGCTTGTTGTACTTGATACCAGTGCTGCCCTGACCAAGATACTTTAGGCTACGGTACAAGACATCTGAGTGACTGGGAACTTTGGACAGCAATGGTATCAGATGTGCAGCTGAGAAAGTTAGACCAGGTCAATCCCATTTTAACTTTTCACATTGCAACAGGGTGTAAACCCCACCCCACCACTACCATCACCAGCTGAGGAGCACTAACATTTTGGTTTTCCTCTCCTTATCTTAATTTTTCCTCAATTCCTGTATTTTCACTCTTGTATTAAACAGATGCTTTCATATTTAGGACTGTTGAGAACTGGAAAGTTGTCTTGTCTGTTTGAAGTTATTTTGCACTTACATGCTAAAGCTGCCATTTCTTTTTGTAGCATGGTGACAAGAACTGCCCACGGTACTCCAGATGAGGTTACACTAGTGCATTACACAGTCTAAGGACAACGTTAACTGCTTCATATTTATCAGCTTTTAGAATATAACCCAAAATTTTCTTTGCCTTGGACATGACCAGAGACATGTTCAGGTCAGGAATGGAAACTAATGTTGCTCAGAAATGAGAGATAGCAGCACTAGCTACTGCGCCTCCATGTTATCTTTTTCATTTTTTTTTTCTCGATGGGACGAGTTCAAGTAAGAATTTAATTGTTCTAATAACAAACAGAAATTAAAACTAAACACTGAAGTTAAATATTGCTGCTGTAAATGTACATGCTAACATAAGCTTTGTATATGAATGGATATTTGAAAATGACAACAATAATTTGCATTATGTTATTAAGAAAAATCTGAGGAAGTCTTTTATTTAAAAAATCTACTCATAAGGAAGGCAATAATAATAATGAGGAAAAAAAATCACTGTTTTGTCTCCACAATGCCAATCCTTCGGTTGAGTGTTGCCTTCTTTCCTCCCATTTCAATCTCGCCTAGACAAGGCAGTGCATACCCTTTTATTGAGGACCCTGAAGTACTTCTGGTGCCAGGGCTTTACCCATTGGAAACATTTCCGGGACATATAGAAGTCCCGAATGGTAGGGAGTGTAACTCCCTGTAGTGCCATCTTGTGGCACACACAGACCCCAGCAGGGCTTTGCTACCGGACTACAATTCCCAGAATTCCCTGTTGGTGTCCAAATGGATATCAATATCCAGGGCTGCGACCATCTAGCATCCTGGGGGAATAAACAGCCCCTAGAGACTGTCCTTCCCTTTAGAAATGAGTACATTAGAGGGTCGGCTCAGGTTGAACGGTTTGGAGACAAAGTCAGAGAGGTGAGATTATGTTGGTTTGGACATGTGCAGAGGAGAGATGCTGAGTATATTGGGAGAAGGATGTTAAGGATAGAGCTGCCAGGCAAGTGGAAAAGAGGAAGGCCTAAGAGGAGCTTAATGGATGTGGTGAGAGAGGACATGCAAGTGATGGGTGTGAGAGAGCGGGATGCAGAAGACAGGAAGATATGAAACAAGATGATCCCTAACGGGAGCAACCAAAAGAAGAAGAAGAAGAGACAGTCCTTCCCTGTCCTTCCCTTTTAACCTGGCCAGGAAAGGTATGGTAAATACATCTGGTCAGGATGCTTGTCCATCCGCCTGGGGATTCTCATCTGAGCAGAGAACCTTCCTCCCTCTTAGCTGGGATGCCCATCTATTCACCTGGGTCCTCTTGTCCGGGCAAGGAACCTTCCCCTTTCCCTCATCCTCTATGGCACTTAAACAGTATTTTTCTGGTACTTCAGCTTCCTAAGCTGTGCCATTCATAAAACTCATTAGGATGGTGCTCACAGTGAAAGGTGCTATAAGTATGCTGTGTTATCTATCAGTTTTTACTGTTTATTAACCCCACTGGATATTCAGGTCATGTTTAGGTGTGTTCGCATCTAATACGAAAAGCACCTACTGAGAGAGCCATGTCTGTCTGTCTGTCCACCCACCTGTCTGTCTACATGAAACCATTAAGCTCCCAGTGGACTGATTTTGTTGAAGTGGCACACATATTCTTCAAAAGAAATTGTCAAAAAAAGCTACATTTTCATTGAAATACTTCAAATCTTTGATATTTTCAAGTCTCCCATTGTCGAAGTTGCAAACTTGTCTGTCTTAAAACAGAGAAAAATTCTGTGTGACTTTAATTATGGATTAGTTTACAGTTTCAGATTTACCTTGACAGAAGTTACTTCAACTTGTACATTTTGTATATTTTCCTCTATTTCTTTTCTGACAGCCACACTCCTGACAGCAAATCAAATCCCCAATCTAGGTTAGTCAAATAGCAGGAGGAGTGTAAACATCAGTAAACCACTTGTACTCCTACTGCTTGAGGTAAACGTAGAAAAAAAAGAAATTAATGTAAGTAGAAAGAAATTACATAAGCATTGCTGTATTAACATAGAGTGAAAAAATCTGTACTCAGTATTTACATTACACTAAAACAATCTCACAGCTTCATTACCTGCACATTATAATAATTTGGATGTTTCTCTCACCCTGAAAATTAGCGGCTAAGCTCGACCTGCCCTTCATCATGGTCAGAAGGAAACAACAATTTTGAATTGACTCTTCAAATGAGATTGTTTAGGTTCTTCTCTCAAAAATGGTATGCTGAACAACAATTAGTCACAGACCATCCACAACCTAACTAACTAAAAACAAGATGTCACCTGGTGCCACAATACTTGAGGAATCTGCCACTGAGCCACAAGCCTACATTTTTAACTACATTATATTGTGAATTAGTGTTACAAAGCATGCATTTAATGCAGTCTACTAAAGTCTGTCACATTTACACTACTTTTCCAGTGATTTTTAGTCATAACATTCATTTACATAATCTTAGAGAGTCAGAGGCAGTTGGCATCACACTCCCATGTAGGTTTGTGGAGTAGTCTGATATATCCAGCCACTCAATCCAACTAGACAGCAACTTGCTGCAAAATGTTGTCTTTAGTCATAGGCAAAAGCTTTGTGTGCATGACAGCTGAAAACCAATGAATGCTTATCTGGAAGTACAATGCATATAATGCAGCAATGAGAAATAAGGAATGTGAGTGTTTTGGATCTTCTCTCAGAAGAGAATCTTGTCTTTCTTATGTCTCACATTTTACATACCATGACAGAATGGAGAAAGAAAAAAAAAGACCCAAGATTGTAGCTGAACTCGCCATACCTGTTAACCTTTACTTTGTCATATCTTTCTATAGAACCAGCTCAGCCAGGCAGCATGCTATTGGCTGTCAAAAAAGTGCTAGTAAATCAACATGCAATTGTGTAAATTCATATACCACTGGATTTTCAGTTATTTAAATTGACATGGTCCGCTGGCAAGATTAGTAACTCTAGTTAGCAAGTTTGATGTACCCACTAGAAGTCACGTTATGTGACATCAGCTTAATACAAGTACTGTAATTGACATTCTGTTATCTCTGTTAATTTTAAATATGATTCAGTTATAGAAAATTTAATTAACACAAATGTGTTAACTGACTCTTTGATGAAGTAACTAACAAAATTAAAAATTTTATAACTTTCTTATCAGTTAACTGAAACCTGTATGGTACGTCAGGCATACATTTCCTAACTTTGTTATTTATCTATATAATATAATACTATTATAATATATTATAACACCAAAAGAAGAAGATATCTGTGTGTGTGTGTCCAGTCTGTTCAATCAATCTGACTGGTCTGTTTCACTTTGGTCTAATTGGTCATTTTAGCTCAGTGCTAGGGATGATAATAACACAACTGTGCCAAGTTCAATTCCTGATTGTGACCCTTTTATTTATCCATCCATCCATCCATTATCCAACCCGCTATATCCTAATGCAGGGTCACGGGGGTCTGCTGGAGCCAGTCCCAGCCAACATAGGGCACAAGGCAGGAAACAAACCCCGGGCAGGGCGCCAGCACACTGCAGCCTTTTTATTTATGTATTTATTTATTTATTTTTATTTTTTACAAAGAAGAAGTTAAAATGTAGCATTTCAATGACAAAGTGAATAATGTATCAGGCAACATTGGGTTGCCACATACTAACAAGGCGCAGCCCAACTCACTTTCAAAGGTGACACATATTTGCAAGAATACAAATGATGTTAACACAGCGGGTAATGAGGGCCCTCCTAATGGGGATAGTCAAACAGTGGACAGGAGGTAATGCACCTCAAAATGACAGAGTATTAGAAGCAGGCTTTACGGGAATGAAATCAAGAGAGGTAGGGCTAGAAAAGAGGTTCAGATACACGAGGATACAAAAAAAAATACAAATATATTTTCATAGCAGGTAAACAGAGCTCATCTACCATTGAAGGTGGTCGAAAAGCGGACAGGAGGTGAGCAAGGTGCCTCAAAATGACAGAGTCTAAGAAGCAGGCTTTATGGGAATGCAAACGAAAGAAGGTGCACCAAGCAAGAGGCGTTCATACACAAGAAGATACCGAGGAAAGAATTCAAAAGATGTTTTCATAGCAGGTAATCGGAGCTGATATACCATTGATGGTAGTCAAAAAGCGGACTGGAGGTCCGCAAGACACACAAAGATACAGAGGAAAGATGTAGAGGGAACGCTGAGAATACATGTAGAGCAAGAGATATCAAATATTTTTAAAATTATTCCATTACTTGTTCTTAACAGGTAATGTAGCTAGTAACTGTATATGACACCAGGGCATTTGAAGACTACATACTGAAATTTTGTATTTGTTTTCATTTAACAATTTCCATATGATCCACCATGACAGTTATCTTGTGGTGCCTAAGTTCTTATTTGCTTTTGAAACCTTCCAGGGAGAATGCCTTCTGTAAAGTGTCACATGAAATAAGGATTCCACAGATGCCAATAGACTATTATTTATGTACTTTTGCTTTTTCAGTTAAGTTTCACTTGCAACCTGTCCATCCTCCTAAAAAATAATATCATATTGTGGGAAAGACTGAGTCTGAGTAGGTGTAACCAGGCCCTACGTTACGCATTCTTTCAATTTCAATCTTAAGCTGCTTAACGTACGGTCCACTTAAATCATCCATCTATCTGTGAACATATATGCTAATATGGTGCTGACTTAGTTAAAAAGCAACACCTAGTTCAAGTCCACATAAATAACTGAAATCACATCATTACTCTGAATTTAATTATAATTTACATATCCCACCATACATACTGAAAATGTGCAACAATATAAAAATATTTACTCTGTGTTAAAAGCTGAATTTTTACTATACAGCTTAGGTCTTTATGTATATAATTTCGACAAAAAATAGACTTAATTAACAAAACAGGAGGAGGAGTGGGTGCCAAAAGTACATGGGAGAGTAGTATTTCAGAAGAAAAAAAAAACATGAATTAATTCTGTTTCAAAAGATACAATTAAAGTGAGCTTATGAAATGGAATTCCACTGCAGTCTGGTGAGGCCGAATCAGATTCTGAAAAGGGAGCTGCCTGAATTGAAGTGTTGAGCATTCAGATATTTTTTTTTTCTTCAATCGTCTGCAGCTGCTGCTGTGAGGGTCCATTTGCAATTGAAAGGAAGCACACAGTTCATTTTTGTGACTCGTTCCAAGCTGACTGGGTGGTTCTCATGCTGGCCGGAACAGGAAGGCGCTTATTGTGTTCAATTGTTTTCCTGAATGTCTTTATGAGCAAGCTGCAAAGGAAATATTAAAGTCTGGCAATGGAGCATGAGCCATGAGCTTGATAATATGTAACAAAATCAAGGACAAGGCCAAAGCAAATATTGTACTTTTTTTGTTCTTTTTATTTATTTTTTTTAATCTTACGATACAGCATGATTTTTACTCATGTTGCAACACACAGAAGCGTATGCAAGTGCTGTTTACTACCAGTTCACTTTTTGACACTTTTGTTTTTCCTTTTTTACACCTTTCCCAGAAGCTGATTTATGACAGTCCATTTCTATTTTATTAGCCCAAAAAAAAATCATTTATATTTTTAGTGCTAATTTACAGGACACAAAAATGCCTGTTATGACCAACTAGCCTAAGGGCTCAAATGAAATGTGTATTTTCAAATAACTTCCCTCTTTATGGTAAGAGAAGAGAAACAGAAGGCAGCTCTCTGACTGGAATACACCTAAACACATCTGGCTGAGTGCTTACACAGAGTCCAGATTCAGCTCCATCTTTTAATGTTAGATAGTTGTGCTCTGCTCCTATATTAGGCATCTCCTTGTTCTTAGGTCAGTATGCTAACAGCTGCTGTTATGGCATATAATTGGCATTCTCAGACTCAGTCCAATTAAGGATGGCGGGGATCTTGAATCTATCCCAAAAAAACTGAACTCAAGGAAGGAACCAGCCCTGGACAAGTTAGTAGACCATTATAGATACTGAATACATAAACGCATGGGGCCAATGCAGACCCTCCAATAAACCTGCCATGCATGTCTTTGAAATGTGAAAGGAAAACTAGTGTACTAAAAGGAAAACTAATGAGGAAATGGATTAAACATTCATATTCTATACAGACAACAACCAGATGCAGAGTTTAAACCCATAGTAGTATTACTGCCATGGTAATGTATTGTGTTGTATTGTAATGTTAATAAGTAGGCACAAAACCTGCCAAGGAGTTAATGATCTCCAATTTTTATACATTTTTTTGTGTAAATTCCTGTGCAGTTTCTATCAATCTACATATAGATTATCAAATTTTGAGACTCAAGGAATTGGAATTTGGCATTTAATTTTGTCTAGAATCTGTTCAGACAAAGTATTTAATCACGCTTTATCGCAACGTCATTTTGTTTCCCGTTTGGGTGCTGCTATGCTCGGTTTCTCTTTCTGCCATCTCCTAGAATTCCCCAGGGTGCGCTCATTTGTGATGTCAATTTTGCTATGATATAAAGGTCATGCCTGGCATTGCTGCAGTATCCGAGCTTGACAGATAAACCTTGTTTCTGCTTCAATTTAAAGACCACTATTTCGTTTTTTGAATGTCGTTTCTGACTAAAAGTTTTTATTTTGATCACATTCTGACTTTGACAGAAGATCTCTTTGTCTCCCAGTTTTGACCTTTGACCCGTTCTTTGACTTTTGATTCTCCTGGTTGTCTTCATTTTCTTTTTACTGTCCCTTGCCAGTCAGTATAAATAGCAACAGAGAGCCTAAGTAAGATTTCAGGAAGTGGTGGAAAAAAATCCCTAAAAGTGTCTATTGTGAGCTAGGAAAAACTGAAGTAATTTTGAAGATCTTATGGTCAGACCTACAATGGCTTGCTTTGCTCACTGGAAACAACGCATGACATCATCACCACAGCAGTATAAAAGCAGACGTCATAGACTTCCTGGCATCCAAAATTGTGGATAGCGTGAAAATTTTCATGTGGTGTTAATGATTTATTAGGACTTTCATATTGGATTTTATGACAGAATAGTTTGGTTTACATATTGGGCTCTAGTGTTTAGATTTTTTGTTTCCTAGCAACAGTATAACTGTGTTTTTGACAAAAATTTTTTCACTTTCCATTTCCCGGTCCATTTCTCCGTTGCTCCTGGCATTTTTAAGTATTGGCAGAATATCAGTCATCTGTAGGCTGAGCAACTAGCATTAACATTTAGTATGGAGGTAGTTCGTTGAGTGTGCCCTAACAGACTTACACAAGGAATTTTGTTTTGTTATACTATCATAGATATGTATTTACTTGACATAGCTAAAACCTTTTATACAATTTACTGTACTTATATGAGATGATCTCTGATGGTATATTGAATTCTAAGTGGATTTAAGCTACTGTAGCTGTAATACAAAGCACATTTTTTTTTTGTCCTACCAGATAGTATTACACCCCACAATGTTTAACTGGATTTTATACTTTACCAGACAGCTTGGGACTTTTTATTCCAGATTGTAAAGGCCAAGTTTTCGTTTTCTACATCTACATTTGTGTCAACTGGGTAACACTACATTTAGTAAGTCAAACATTTACATTATTACATCCAATCAACGGCTACTTTTGGTTGCTTTTACCCTTTGATATACAAAAAGCTTAACTCTCAGTATAGTCAACAACTGTCTTAATATAAAATATATAATATAACATATAATATAATTTTGCAGATTCCTCTGGTCAAAACTTTGGATCCTCTCAGCTGTATTAAGGTACTCATGGAAGCAGACAGATATTTGCACTGTAAGCAAAATTATTTCAAATGTCTCTATTGCTTCATTTTTCGTGCTTAAATTACCAGGTCAAAATGATGTTGTCTTCCTCAATGGGTAAAGTCTGACTTTTGTGACTCATGTCCTGTTCTAATTCTTTGTTGGGTGGTAAAGTAAATATAATTTTGTACAAACCAACACTGCACACAGAATTATCTATTTGGATTTTTCATTATAGATATAATGAACTCAAGACTGTTTATGATTTTGTTTTCCAGTGTGGATGAGTTATCCACTCAAATTGCCTATTTAATCTTCCCTCGTGTTCCTTTCATCTACAATTACAAACATGATGATATTCTATTAAACAGAATTTGTATTGGCCTAAGTTCAAGCTGAATGAATACAAAGAAGATTGAAATCATCTGATCCTCTCTTGCTTTGTGAACGATGAAGAGGTTTTCAACAGAGTTGATGGGAGCACTCAAATTAATTGAAGAAGACTAACAGCAAACCTGTCACTGCTGCTTCAGATATTTACTGTATATAAAGGAAGTGGAATAAGTGGATAAAGGAATAAAGCAGGTAGAAAAACCATGACGGCTATGAGATTCATAGATGAACACAATACTGTTACCCAGGTCAAAGGCCTTCTCAAGGACAACAGAGAGACTAAATGTGATCTTGGAAAACTATGCAATCAAAAAAAAAATATCAAGTAAGTAAAAAGTGTTGTAATAAGTTAATAACTGAAAAAACTGATGACAAGACATGGTGAAAAGAGAACAAAAGCATTAAAGGAACTCTGGTATCTTGTTGGAGGGGATTACTCAGAGGACCAACATGGTGAAACAAAGGAAAGTGTATAATGTGCAGAGTGCAGAGTGAGAGTATCAGAGTCTCAAAGCCTTTTAGATGATGTTATGGCTTTCAATAGAGAGAATCGCCTGGAATGATACAGACCAAGGGAAGAAGGTATAAACATGGCAGTAGAAGACAGATTATTCGTCAACAAAATAGAGCATCAATTGTGTCTGACATGTTCATAGAGGAAAGTTTTTTCAAAATTTTCCCTATAGGAAAAGCAGAAGGAAGAGAAGAAGTTCAATCATGCTGCTGCTGCTAGGAAGACCAATATGGTGAGCTAAATAGAATGACATTATTGAAGCATGGAGCCTACCCATGGGCCAAGAACCAGATTATGACAAGCCTCATCCTTGGCACATGCCCAGCATATGCTGTATTCACCAGATACATTAGATTATCGTTCATTTACCAGTTTTTCATTCTAATAAAAAGTCACTTCATCAGCTGTTAGACCAACAGAACCTTCCACCTTAACTTTATTTACAAAATAAAGCTCTCAGCTGTCTAACATTAATTATACACAGACTCATCAATCTATCTTTATTTTAAATTACAAGAATAGAACATTTGCAAGTTATAACCAATTAAAAAAGAAGCAGAGTGCCAAAAAAAATTAGTGCGCTAATCATGACAGCTGCAGGAAGTTACAAGTATGCAAGGGAGGCACAGCTGCCTAGAAAATTTGCAGTAGTGCTTAAAAAGGGAGGGCAGAAGAAAAGGCCAGCAAGCAACATGTAAAGCCAGGCTAACTAAGCCATGTGACTCTTTATGAAAGCAATATGTACAATAACTTTTTTATAAAAAAAAATACATACAAGACATTTAACCAGCTTCAGCATGCCAAAGGCACCACTGATTTGGTTTCCCTCAACTTGTATATACACATTCTTAAGTCTGTCAACACAACAGAAAAATCAAATAATGTAAAAGTGTTAATAAAACTAAATGAAACAAGAGCCCATTTGCAAGCGTGTTGGATCATGTTCTCTTTATTATGAACATTTTGTAACATTTTAAAAGCATGTATCACTTCTACCTCTCGTTTTTCTGCAGTACTTTAGACTGGTATAATAATTGAGATTTTGTAAGCTGTCAAAAGTGATACATTAAATGATTGATTGAATGATTTTTAATGTAGAGGCCAGTCTTCTCATTTTATATTTCAGTAGGTGTTTGTACTCTTGATTTAATTTTTTCAGTTGTTATCCACAGCAAGTGATCAGAAATGAAAATGGAGATTGACCAGTAAATTACATATTTCATCTTAGTTCCTGTTTCACCTCCACTGTCAGGTACAAAATCCACAAAACTGTTGCCACTACACCATTTCCTCACAAACACTTCTACTCTCATTCATGTACAAGGCCCTGAGGAACATACATTCCTCAGCTTTAGCTAGACACTCACTCCTCGTCTGCGTAAAGCAATCCACTCCTTTCAGAAGGTGGCTATGACCTCTGATTTGGAGGTGCTAATTCTCCATCTAACGATGTCACACTTAGCTGCAAAGTGTTCCACTGTGCACTGGAGATCAGCCTGGTGATAGCAAGAGGATGCTAACATCACCTAGATGTACAGCATTTATTTTCGCCAGATACAGCTGCACCACGATATCCTGTTCATAAAATGTGCAAATAAAACAGAAAACAAGACATAACCCTGATAGGATCTCATACACACATTGAAGTATGCAAGCACAACTCCTGGAACTAAAATGGCTCATGCGGTACCTTTAGCAATTCTCACATTTCTGGACTACCATACCATTTGGAACAAAATCATAAGTTTTTTTCAAGTCCACAAACAAAATATAGGTTATATTCAAACACTACTTTCCTCCCTCAAATATCTGGGCATGAACAAAAAGCTCCACAGTCAGGAAGGAAATTTCATTTACCCTCCTGGATCTGAGGTTCAATTATCAATGGTGTCTACATTCCAGTACCTCAGAATGGACTTTACCAGGTAGGCTGAGGAGTGTGATCCCTCAGCAATCAGAGTATACTGCTTTTAAAAAAGATGATCACTACCCAGATCTGTCAGTCTTGAGGCACTGTTTTACATTCTACACATCAATAAAGAGACAAATTAGTGAAATATATTCCCACAATACTTAGTGCCTTCAGTACTTTGGTTGAATTCAATCTACCACCTATGGTCATGCCACTACAGAGGCTTTTAGTTAGCAGAGAGGTCTCAAATACAAAATGGACCCAATGCCAACCAATGTTTATGATACTGCCTCCAAGGAGGGCATATCCACTAGGTTTGGGAGATTTTCAAAATGCTATTTCCATCTGTTAATGAATTTCTTATCTGAGGTCACAGGTTCTCCTCTCTTGATAAATACAGCTTGGGTGATGACCCTCCCACAATTCTTAAATCATTGGTTGATTTGGCAGAACCTCTTCAAAACAGTCCAAAAATCTCCATGGCTTCACCAAAACCATCTCAAGCAGAGGCCTTTGTTTCAAGCATTACCTTTCAGTCAAATGGAAATAGTTCTGCAAACACTTTACAGAAGATCTATTGGTTCAACTGGACAGATTCTCTTACCACTGGTTATCATCCAACAAGATGCTGAGTTGCTGCCATAACTGGCCACAACTCACCTCTTCTTCCACCACTAAGATCTTGGACATGGTCTATTCAGACTACACGACCCTGTCCACTCCTGAGATAACATGGGAAAATGTTTTCAGTGGCGTGAGATGAATTCATACCAAAGGTAACCCTCCTACTTACCCTTCCAAACATCAGATCCTTTAACTCTAAAAAGCCTGAATATTCTGAATAGGTGCTCAATGTCAGCTTGCCCATCTGTATAAACACCAACTATAGAACACCATTAGGGAGCTTGTTGGGTCACATCCACAAAGGTACATTCAAAGAAAGAAAGTAACCACCATTGATCAAGAAGTAAAGTTCCAGAAATAATTTTGTGTGTAGGGCTGGTTCTGAGTATATCTAGTAATAATTTCCCCATTTTACTGTTCAGCCCTAGCTCAAGTGTATTTATTTATTTGATCATTCAAATAAAAAAGTTTGACGTTTCTTTAAATATAATTTTGTAAATATTACTATTTTTTTAACTTTCCCTTTTATCTTATACATATTTATGTATATTTCCATCAATCCATTATCCAACCCGCTATATCCTAACTACAGGGTCACGGGGATCTGCTGGAGCCAATCCCAGCCAACACAGGGCGCAAGGCAGGAAACAAACCCCGGGCAGGGCACCAGCCCACCGCAGGGTGCACACACACCCACACACCAAGCACACACTAGGGCCAATTTAGAATTGCCAATGCACCTAACCAGCATGTCTTTGGACTGTGGGAGGAAAATGGAATACCCGGAGGAAACCCACGCAGACACGGGGAGAACATGCAAACTCCACGCAGGGAGGACCCGGGAAGAGAACCTGGGTCTCCTAACTGCGAGGCAGCAGCGCTACCACTGCACCACCGTCTCGCCCATTTATGAATATTTTTGTTTCGTAATTATGCTCTGTCAGGTCCTCTAAAATTGATGTTCCTTTTGCCCTATATGTTCAACCTAGGGACTCAGTTCCGCCTCATGCTACAGATGGGGAATCACTGTCCTGTACTGTTTAAAATGAAGTAACCCATGCAATGGCTGCTTTGGCATTAAGGTTATTCTACTGTTCCTTGGTTTTGGTGTTTGAATTTTGTTCTTGAATTCCCTAGTTTTCAACTTCTAGATTTCAAGTGATGTTGGATTTCGGATTGGCTTTGTTCATTTTCAGGTTTGCTGATTCATTATTTCTGTGCTCCTGCCCTTATGTTATCTTGTAAGATTTTGAATTCTTATAATAAACATCTGTTTTAACAAACATTGTTTATTTTTTATAGACCAGAGGGTCTTTGGTTTCCCCTCTCTCTTTGTGGAGTGCAGGTCTTACTTTTGTTTTTGAGGATTGCATCCTTTTTGAGAGTTATGAGCAGGCAGATCACAACACCTAGCTTTCAGCTACATTCCTGACAAAGAAACTGTATTACCTATCCCTAAACCAGTTTTACATGCAAAGGTTTAGTAGTTCTGTCCAACTCCTACCTGTCACCCAACCAGTACTTGATCCAACCCTCACTTTTAACCTTGCAAGTGGTGAACTCACTTTGCATGTTCATGAAGCTTTTTAGTACTGAACCAGGTGTAGCTATGAGAGTGCAGGTAAGATTTACATCAATCTATTTATAACCATAAACCAACCAACAAGCTTGTTTACTAATCACATTCAGACAGGGATGGTCTATTTTATTTAAAATGATAAAATGAAAAGCTCTTAACTTATTAAATGAGCTTCTCTTTAAATTCCTGCTGTAGATACTTTTCTCTTTTCTTCCACTCGAAGTACAGCTAAAAAGCATATACGTCTGTTGTTGTACTCCATGCACAGGACAACTCCAAAGATTCAGGTTATTAAGCCCTCAGGTTATTACTCTTCTTTATTTAATTTAAAAGCCAATATATGCTTTACTCTCATAAAGTCTGACTATTGTCTCCTTGTTTACAGAAAGTGCCATGACACTTTGAATAAAGGACCACTACAACTACATTACCACAGAGCTTAGAAAAACATATTCTATAAAAAGAGACTGGTAACTGCAGTAATCATTTATCGAGTTACTGGGTGTGAAAATCAGCTGATTTACGTCAACAGCCAATCTGTCAGAGAATCAATAATAAAATACCTACTCCATTAAATTGTTGCTCATTTCCTGATTTACCACTGTTGATGAATAGTTTTCCAGTGCCTGTTATTAATTTGTCAGTACAAGTCAACTGAATGTCAGATAGACCTAGAATGCCTAAAGTATATGATCACATTTCATTCATGATTCGTGTTATGTACAAATTTTCAAGCATGGTGCTCGTGCTCCATGTACCGCAGTGGTTCTCAAGCTGTGGGGCAGGCCCCCCTAGGGGGGCGCGAAGATGTGAAAAAAATAAAACAAGTATCAAAAATATGAAAAAAACATCTGTTGAAACCAAAACAAATTAACTCAAACTACATTCTGATACTAGAACAATAAATATACAGTTAGATAAATATCGATTAAAGTTAAGTAGGTGTAATAAAATATGCATCTACATTTCAAAAAAATGTTAGGGGGGGCATGATTAAAACTGTTATGAAAACTCGGGTCACAAATACGTAAAAGGTTGAGAAATGCTGGTGTACCGAATCTTTGCCCTGTTTTCAGTGGAATAGTTTGACAACCGCATATCAGTCCAGTTCATTAGGAGGACGTAGTAAATCAAATAATTTAAGGTATGGAGGGAATTAGCCAATGGCAACTGATTTCACTGGAGCGGTTGTCTCTTTTAGATTTGTGCACAAGCCTAGTTTTTTTGTCAAGGTATCCCTCTCATAGTTGAAGTGTTTACGATTTTTTATATAGATGAAGGAAATCCACTTGTCATCCTCTTCAACTCTGCTATATACAATAACAACAACAATTAATTTATTGTATAGCCCAAAATCACACAAGGAATACCTCAATGGGTTCACAAAAACATTGTAGGGAAAAAAATAAAGAAATCTTAGGAATGGCAATTCAGGGAGAGACCCCCTTTCAGGTAGGATGGGGTGTGCAATAGGTGTCAAAAATATGTAAATACAATACACAAAACAAGAAAAAGTACAGTAATCCTCTTCACAGCACTAGATGGCCAATCTGTCATTGCTACCTCAGAAGTACAATACAGTAATACCAACTGCATTGCCCTTGACTCATGTACCAGAACATATGAGGTGCAATTTTGTGGTAGAGCTAGCATCACTAGATAACATTAACAACTATTTGACCGTGTTTTTAAACCTATTGGCATTGGCTAAGCACCTTAGTATATAACCAGACTTTGAGGGACCTGACTGATAGAATTCTGCTGGCAGGACCAAAGGTTTGTACCCTCTCTTCATACACATATTGAAGTAACAACAAAGAATATAAGAGCATTTATTGCAATGTTATTACTGGTATACTGTCTACCAATAGCATTCTATCATTTAAGAATGTGAGTGAAACCAAGAAGCCATTACATAAAAATTGATTGTCTTTGTTAAGAAACAAAAGAAACTATGAACAATAAATGGTGATTGATTCTGCTAACCTAAAAGCTTTACTCTGATGTGACATAAAGTAAAGCTTTCATAATTGGTATCCTAAGAATTGCATCACAGACTAAAATATGCCAACATACTATATATAGGGTGGTCCAGATCTAATTATGCAATTTACATTACACTATAACTTATTAAGTTTATTACATAGAAAATCACCCGAAAAATCCCAGACCATTGACAAGTGTGCTGAACTGGAATTGATCCAGACGAACTGGATCTGCATAATTAGATCTGGACCAGCCTATAGTTATATTCATTTAGATATATTTGGATAATTATTGTATTCTTAAATGCATTTTGATTTATTTATAATAATAACGACCAGAATACCCGCGCTTCACAGCGGAGAAATAGTGTATAAAAGAAGTTATGAAAAAGAAAAGGAAAAATTTTAAAAATAACATAACATGATTGTTAATGTAATTGTTTTGTCATTGATATGAGTGTTGTTGTCATATTTATATATATATCTATATCTATATCTATATCTATATCTATATCTATATCTATATATATATATTGTGAACCTGGCCCGGACACAGACAGGCGGACATGTTGTTAAATCACCACCACACGTTTATTTACAATATTTACAATAGTTATGGTCACACAGACCCAGTTAAATGGTCACACAGACCCAGTCACGTGCACAAACCCCAATTCACAGTCCTGGCCTCACAATGCCTTTCTTCGGGCCGCCTCCACACCTCCTCTGTGCTTCGTCCTTCCTCCTCCCGACTCTAGCCCCGAATGAATGGAGACGGCCCCTTTTATATGGTTCCCGGATGAGCACCAGGTGTTCCCGGCATTCCTCCTCTGGCCACGCCCCAGCGTGGCGGAAGTGCCGGCTGTCCTCCCGGCTGCTCTCCGGGCGCCGTCATAAATCTTCCCCCCAGCACTTCCTGGTGTGATGGAAGTGCTGGGGTAACAGGTCCCCAAGGCATTGGGGTGCCTCCTGGCGGTGACCACGGGCCCCTACAGGGTGGAGCTTCCATGCCCTGTACCCGTGGTCCCCAAAGCAACCCGGAAGGCAACCCCCACGTGATCCAAGGTGGGCACAGACCCACATCCGGTCCCTCATGACGTCCCGGCCGGGTCATGGCCCCTGGCATCCCTGACAATATATATATATATATATATATATAGCAAAATACCCACGCCTGGCAGCGGAGAAGTAAAAAGAAAAGGAAACATTTTAATAATAACGTAACATGATTGACAACGTAATTGTTTTGTCATTGTCATGAGTGCTGCTGGCATATATATATATATATATATATATATATATACACATACATGTGTACATATATACACACACACATATACTATGGGGTGCGAAACAGGCAAATACATTGATTTTCTGAATATATAAAGTCGGCGTCAGAATATATAAAGTCAAAACTTGATTATATAAAGTCATTCCCGAATATATAAAGTCACTGTCGGAATATATAAAGTCAAAACTTGAATACATAAAGTCAGCGTCGGTATATATAAAGTCAAAACTTTTTTCTAAATATATAAAGTCAAAACTTGAATAAATAAAGTCACCGCTGGAATATATAAAGTCAAAACTTGAATATATAAAGTCATCGCTGGAATATATAAATTCAAAACTTGAATATATAAAGTCAGCGTCAGAATATATAAAGTCAGCGCTGGAATATATAAAGTGAAAACCTGAATATATAAAGTCAGCGTCGGAATTTATAAAGTCATTCCTGATTATATATAGTCAACATCGGAGTATATAAACTCATTCCTGAATATATAAACTCAAAGTCAAAATATATTGATTGAAACGACTCTGAACTGAAGTAAGTTAACAAAAACGTATTCAGAAAAATAAATTAAAAAAACACTGTTCGGTTAATGTTTTGAAAATGATGCATTTGCCCTGCCCAGGATTGGTTCCTGCCTTGCATCCAGTGTTGGCTGGGATTGGCTCCAGCAGACCCCCGTGACCCTGTGGTCGGATTCAACGGGTTGGGAAATGGATGGATATTGCAGCACTGACTTTGTATATTCCGACGATGACTTTATATATTGAAGTTTTGACTTTATATATTCCAGCGCTTACTTTATATTGTGAGCTGGAGGGCTTCACTATTACGTGTGGGGACGAAACTTCACTTTGGTAACTGATCATGCTCCACTTCAATGGTCATACCGACAGAAAGATACAAACTCTCGCCTCATGAGATGGTTTCTGGGCTTACAACTTTTACCGTTTCATAGTAAAACATCAACCAGGTTCTGAACACGTCAACGCAGACGTATTATCAAGACTAAATGAACCTGGTACAGAGAGTCGCTTGATTCACGGAAATGTGAATAAAGCTGAGGGGGAGGGTGTGAGCTGGAGGGCTGATCGCACCCCAAGAAGATACAGACGCCTCTGGGAAAACCACAACCCCTGAAACACAGACTACCCTCACATTGCTCCTTACTTTCTCACTTGCACTATAACGCGTAATGCAAACCTTGCGCAATACTCCGCTAACTTAAAAGCCTTATGCAGCGCCTGTCAGTTGAAAATTGATTGTTTGCTTGCTTTTATCGCTCTCTCTCTCTGCTCCTAGCAGAACTGTCATCTCTGACTTGTCATGGAGCACGTTTAAGCTCATGTGTTTGCAGTGTTTGAATAAAAATCCTTCTTGTTTCTACGACCTCCTGTGTCTCTGTGCAAATCTGTGACCCAAGCGTGACAATATATTCCGACGCTGACTTTATATATTCCAGCGCTGAGTTTATATATTCCGACGCTGACTTTATATATTTAAGTTTTGACTTTATATATTCCAGCGCTTACATTATATATTTCGAAATATTCCAACGCAGTCTTTATATACTCAGGTTTTGACTTTATATATTTGGGAATGACTTTATATATTCAAGTTTTGACTTTATATATTCCAGCGCTGACTTTATATATTAAAGTTTTGACTTTATATATTCAGAAACAAGTTTTGACTTTAAGTTTTGACTTTATTTATTCCGACAGTGACTTTATATTTTTAACGCGTTATGGAGCACATGCATCGAAGCTTCTCAGCTGTGCGATTGTCAATGTAACTTTTTGTAAGTAGTGCCTGGAGGATTCAGTGTGGAGAAACTCTAGAGACAGCGTGTGTATTAACTTGTGGATTTTTCTGTGTGTATTTGGTGGCAGTGTGACGAAGTTGATTCGGAAGACGGCGTTAGCCGCAGAGCTCAGCTCAGAGCGAAATGAGGTAAATGGGAGGGGATATGATGACGTGACTCCCCCACCCGCCTTAACTGTCAATCCCCCACAAACACAGTCTCTCGGAATTTGCATAAGCACACCCCTTCACCTGCAATTTTAACTTAGTTACAAAGTGATCAAAACTCTCGTTTATATCCTATGTTCTCTCATTAAACTTGTATCCCGCATTACCCGTGGGCATGGAAAACGCCAGCGGCAGCCTGTCTATTAACTTAATTTAAAGTTTAGGTTTACACCTTGCTTTGTTTCAGAAGTAGCAGCACTCATGAATATGGTAGTACAGTAATCCCTCGCTATATCGCGCTTCGACTTTCGCGGCTTCACTCTATCGCGGATTTTATATGAAAGCATAACTAAATAAATGCTAAATATAACGCGGATTTTTCACTGCTTCGCTGGTTCTGCGGACAATGTGTCTTTTTACTTCCTGTATATGCTTCCTCAGTTGGTTTGCCCAGTTGATTTCATACAAGGAACGCTATTGGCGGATGGCTGAGAAGCTAACCAATCAGAGCACGCAGTTAAGTTCTCCTGACTGAGAAGCTAACCAATCAGAGCACGCAGGAGCTATGCAGTGTTAACCAGGAAGTTTCATCTCGCTCATTCAGCATCAACGTGCTTCGCTGTGTAAAGAGTTGTGCTCTTTAGTGTTTATCTTTGTGCATAGTCAAGCCCTTCATTATGGCTCCAAAACAATCTGCTACTGCTTCAGGTGCCGTGCCCAAGCGCAAGAAGAAGATGTTAACGATTGCTGAAAAGGTAAACGTTTTGGATTTGTTGAAGGCTACGATTCTTTTTATTTAAAAAGTAGGAAAGGAATATAAGATCTACGGCTGCAGCGTCCTTTTAACCAGGGTGCAAAACGAGTTGTAAGTGGATGTAATAAGGCAGTAGTCTGGATGGAATCTGCTTTAGGGATTTGGATTGAAGACTGCCAGAAGAAGAACAACGGCAGTGCTACACAATCGCCTGAAGTGGCTCCTTTACAAGGGCTGTAACGCTCTCCTTTGTTGTGCAGTAAAATTAAACTCATTGTTATCGGACAAGTCATCGTGTCATTGTTGGTGAGTAACCATAAATAATTAATACATTTACTGTATACTATTTTTCTTGCAATGTACGTATTTATTGCTGGTGACCTGTCTATCGTAATGGCTGTAACATATGTGATATCGGAGACACTCAATATCTTTAAAATAATATTTAGGTTTTACTGTATATAAACAGTGTGTGTTTATATACATAATTTCAATGAATCTTACCTAATATCTAAGAGAATACAAAGGGATTATGCTGTATAACGCTGCGGGGAATATTTATAAACAGTGCGGGAGAGTTTATAAGGGCTTAAAATATATAAAAATAACCATACAAACATATGGTTTCTACTTCGCGGATTTTCACCTATCACGGGGGGGTCTGGAACGCAACCCCCGCGATGGAGGAGGGATTACTGTATATGTCACTCGCTCGCTTCTTATTGTTTCGCTGCCTTCTCAATTATATAATGCATGTTTTCTTCAGCGTATTTTGGAGCTCTTCCTGGTTTTCTACACACTGCGTTGACAGTCAGTTCATGTGATTACGTGGGAGGCGTGATGATGTCACATGAAACTCCGCCCCCACGGCTTTCAAGCTCAACTCCATTACAGTAAATGGAGAAAAATACCTTCCAGTTATGACCATTACGTGTAGAATTTCGAAATGAAACCAACTTTTGTAAGGAAGCTGTAAGGAATAAGCCTGCCAAATTTCAGCCTTCTACCTACACGGGAAGTTGGAGAATTAGTGATGAGTCAGTCAGTCAGTCAGTCAGTCAGTCAGTGAGGGCTTTGCCTTTTATTAGTATAGATAATATGTTTCTTAAAATATCATATAACACACGAGAAGAAACGAACACAATTCTAGGCCCACATTTCAAATGTCCCTTAGTGCATAAACAGGCCTTACTTCATGAACTCCACAATGCAAAACATTTCAAGCAAAAGTCGGCCAGAATTGAAATAAAATCCTGACATGGGGTCCATCACTGGCAATAAAGTCCAGTTCTGAGGTCAGGGAGTAGTGAGTGAAAATAAGTTGTGCTTCAGGAAAATGGAAGTTAAGCAGGTGGCCAGTGAACAGAAGGATTTCGATCTCTTCACACATGCTTGACTGCAAGTGCAAAACAAGAAGAAGAAAAAAACAACTTTACCTGTCTCCAAAAACTAATGAAATGTAAATTAATATTAGACTCTACATCTTTAATGTCCAGCAATATGGCTGCTCTACTCCCATTCATCATGTTGTGATCATCCATTCAGTTACACATGCTGTCATATTTATTATAAGAATTTATGATATAGCAAGAAGGCAATAATGCTCAATGTGAAATACACTACATAAAATTAAAAAAAAAAATGAAATGACACATAGATGACACAGTCGTGTGCACCACTGCCAAATGGTTGGAGTCTACAGAGTTCAAATCCTTTCCTACCTCACATATTCCAAAAAAAGATTTAAGAGCAGCAATCTGATGATCTTGAATTGCCCCCGATGTGTTTGTGAGTGTTCTCTGCTAAATGCCAGGCTTATAATTTTATTGCATGGCTCCTCAAAAACCTGCACTGCACTTAAAGAGGCTTAAGAAATGTTTGAATGGATAAATGATTGACCCGCACAAGCAAGACAACAGCAAGACAGGCAAGCATATAAGTGAAAAAGCAGTTTAGAAAACCAAGGCCACCGTTTAGGTCCAGACAGACAGATGCGGTAATAAATGGTAATAAATACCCAAGGGCAGGGCAGAAGTGTACACGTTTAATGCCACAAAATACATCTGACACTTGGCAAACATCTATTTTCTGTTTTTGCCCTCCTTCTCAAGCCCTACATTCTCCTGGAGTCTCATCCACAGATCCAATGTCTCCTTATTAGTTGAGGAAAAAATATTCTCAATGGGATTTCTATTTATAGTAGCATACAGACTGAGATTAATATTTGCACCTTGAATTTCAATGCAAATTAGAGTCATTTTTCAAAATACAATTTACACCAAGGATGTACCATTCTGGAGGTACATTACAGCATGTGAATTCATAAAGTCTTCCAAAATGACGTTTAACAGCTGCCAGTGCGGAGAACTAGAAACATGACAGTGTTTGTTCACCATTGAAAGGCAGCTCTTTCTAAAGTGATGGTTTTATAATGCATATCCTTTCAGGCTCTACTACGTAATAAAATGTAGCAATAAATAGTTCATCAAATTCTTTTGATTATGGTGAATATGACTGCATAGCAAACCATATAATCAGAAGCATTTGTAATATCAGCATTTGCTCAAATTTGTCAGGAATAAATGATCATTGTGAGGCATTTATTTTGATGTGTGGCTTACATATCGTCCCAAAGTTTAATGAAGTTGGTCCTAAAGTCAGAATGAGCTCATTGCTTGCAGTTGTTCCCTCGAGCTACTGCCATATGTTAAAAAAAAAAGAAATGGATGTGTGCTGGATGAAGTAAGAACGAATATTGTTTCAAAAAAAGATCAAAGTGAGCATCTCAGAAAATATGCTAGGAATAAATGGAAGTGGGCACTTCACTTTTTATTGCTCCCTATGGTTCCATTAAATGGATCACTCTGTACTTACATACTGTGCTGCATTTGCTTTAAAAATATAATCATAGGGAAAATATTCATTAAGTTTCACATTTCATTCTTTCTTACTTGTTTGCTGCAGTGTAGACTTGTTTATTTAATTATTTTCAGAGCTGACTTTGCTGGTAGTGGTTTACACAGGCATTGCTAGTTTGAAAAAAATGAACGGAACAGTATTTTTTTAGCCAAGAAAAATAATAATTATCATCCTGAAAAAATGAAACAATAAACGCTAACTAAAAATGACAAGGCACTTAATTTTTAAGGTATTCAGACTTACAGGATAAAATTATTGTCATCTAATTTCATACATCAATTAAAAAAATTCCTGATGAGCCCTTGCATAGGACACACACCTTGTTCCACTAGATGTCTTGCTACTCCCCAAAAACGTTGTCCGTTCATCTATACATCCTATATGGCCACCTCAAATGAAACGTACCTCCGATGACACCTCGTCTTTGTGATATAGCTTCACATGGAGTGAGACACTTTAGTAAATGCAGTCTGTCAGCCTCCTGCTCTCACTTGATTAACTTCTAGCTAACTGATCTCTACCTGGATTATTTTTGTTAAGATATACCAAATTGGTAATTCTCATGTCTGTAAACTCACAACTCAAAAGTCCAGGGTGTAAATTTTGATCCAAGCATGGTCTTTGTTGGCTTTTCTTAGTTTTTCTTCCCATATTAGAGCATTTTCAAAGACAGGTACAAGTCAGATTGATTGGCAACACTAAGTTGGATGTACCCTGCAATGGATTGGCACTCATCACTCCTGGGTTAGAGTCCAGGCCTCTCAACATTTAATAAAATTTGATAATGGACAATAAGATCTATAGTAATTGTGATTTAATTATGAATACATTTAAAAATTCTTGGTTTCCATTACTTCTCTCTACCAAATAGCATGTCAATCAATATGATGATCCAATGTATTCATCTTTGCATAATTATTGTTTGCAACCAAATGTTCTTAAAACTAGACATCCACTGTAAAAAAATCAGACTGTAACATAAACATTTAAACATCTAGCAGAGGCAAAGTTCAACTGATCTTCTCAAAACCAATTTTAATGTCTTACACATACTTTAGCATTTCCAATTAGCATTGCCGGTGCATGTGATCATTTCATCTCTAATATCTAACATCATAACAACATAGAAGTTTTTTCCATTTCCTCAGTGGTGTCTTGCAAATAAAGACTCCTTTTATTTTAAATTGAGCAGTTTGAGGGTGTGGGACCAGACTGAATTGTCAGCTGAAAGAATTGTTTCAGCTATTATACCCAGCACAAAAAGTTCAAAAATGTAAAAACCGTATTGTCTTATGACATTGACGTTTCCATTTTGATTAATTTGCTAAATGTAAAACTGAAACTAACAATAATACTGCTGGGCATTCATGTCTGAAAATTCTATTTGGAGTCTTTGTTTAATAGCACAGTCACACCTATTTAAAAAACGTTCTCAAAGCTTGTTGTTTGCAGGTTGTTTGAGTAGCTAGGATGTGCGCAACATGATGAAACAAAGTCTTTGCACGATCTTCTATTTACTGTTCAGTGACGTGTTTTGATTATTATGGACAGATTGACACTGTTTCTGCCGAACATTAAGTAATAGGGTCATGAGTTGATACTCACACATTTCAGCCTTACTTACAGTTCTTCCATGTTCATGGGCATTAGCTTTCATCAGGGAACTTCAAGGTCAGAAAAAGGCCTCCTCTAACATCATCCCTTGTTCACATCATATTAACATTTAGCTCTCAGTTTAAGTTAATTATTGCAATGTGCACTAATATTTCAGCGTGTTCAATACAAACATATACTGTATAAAAATTAACATGACAAGGAAAATTATGTTTCCTAAGTTCTGTCACAAACCTTTTTTCAAAATTGCAGGTATTTGGTAATGAAGGGTGTCATTGTAGGTGTCTCTGAATATCATATTTTCGTTTCTTGAAAGTCAACTGAGTGTTTGCACTCCCATTTTTTTCCACTCTCAGCACTCTTTTAAATGAATTCTTCCTCATTTTACTTCTTTTATTTTCCAGCAAACTCCTTTTTTAGGAGGATTGAAAGAAATCGTAGTGTCACTGATATCATTTTCAAGATATGAGGCATATTAGATTGGGAGAGCTGTAGATGTGTGCAGTGGAGTGTACTTTATCCCCATTTTTCCCCAATGAGAAATCTACTTGAAAACTACGACCTGTCATTGAATGATGGAACACATACATCCATGAAAGAAATGTTGGGGCACCAGCCGGGTTGCCCCATTTCAATAACATTTAATAAGTCTGAAAAATAAACAGGTGCTTAATGGCGCAAATAACAGAAACAAAAGGCATTATTACCTGGTAGTGTTTGGCATTAAAGCAAGGCTCTGTGAAGCAGTCACAATCATCAGGTTTGAGCTCCATCCAGCATTCTACTTGTCCTGTAATCAGATGGCTCCTGTCGGGAGCATCTTGGTTTTATAGTCACTGAACTGAAAGGGGCGGAGTCAATTGCCCTCACTGAGCCTTGTGTGGAAAAAGAGACAATACTGTTCAGCAGCAGCGCCCCCTCATGTTCTGGAACAGTAGTGCTTACATTTGATGAGCCTGGAAGGTGACCCTCTGACGCACATGCGTGACAGACTATATCAGGAATACAACCCCAAATTACCTTTATATGAAATAAAGTACACAACAAAATCTCCAAAGTGTATACAGTAAAGTGCCTACAAAAAGTATTAATGCCCTGGAAGCTTTCACATTTTATTATTACACAACATTTCATCACAGTGGACTAAATATGGCTTTTTTTACAGATAATGAACAGGAAAATTCTCTTTAATCTCAAAATAAAAATATGTTTCTGCAAAGTGGCCTAAATTAATTGTAATTATAAAACACAAAATATTTGACAAAATAACTTATTCAACCCTCACAAGTCAATATTTAGTAGATGCACCTTTGGCAACCATGACAGCCTTAAAATTGTGTGCATCTGGACACTGTAATTTTTCCCCAATCTTCTTAATAAAACTGCTCGAGCTTTTTCAGGGTCCATGTGTGTTGTGAGTGAACACCTGTTTTCATGTCCAGCTACAAATTCTCAACTGGACTGAGATCTGGACTCTGACTCAGCCATTACAGGACATCAACATTGTTGTTTTCAAGCCATTCTTGTATAACTTTGACTTTATTCTTGGGAACGTTGTCATGCTGGAATACAAATCTTCTCCCAAGGTGCAACTTCCTTGCAGACTGCATCAGATTTTCCTCCAGACCAAATATGGTGTTAAATCCTACAGCCAACAACCTCAACTTTGGTCCCATCAGACCCTAACACTTCTTCCAGCTGAATTCAGAACCTCCCAAGTACAGTATCTTCTGGTTAGCTAGCTAAGATGTCATGTGATTTTTGTTTAACAGTGGCTTTCTCTTTGCCACTCTCCCATAAAGCTACAAACAACGAATCACCTGTTGTATGCACAGTCTCTCCAAAGTCAGCCACTTTAGCTTGTAACTTCTTTAAAGTTATCACCGGCCTCTTAGTGGCCTCCCTCTCCAGTATTTTTCTTGCACAATCACTCAGCCTTTTTTGGATGGCCTGCTGTAGGCAGATTTACAGCTTTCCATTTCTTAATGATTAACTTAGCTGGACTTTAGGAATTGGTGGATAATGGATGAATGGATGGATGAATATTTTGTTGTATCCACCCCCTGACTTGTGCCTTTTTCATCTTTTCACTGAGTTGCTTGGAGTGTTCTCTTGTCTTCATTGTGTAGGTTGGACCACAAAGCTCACTCACTACAAGTTGGACCTTCCAGATGAGGTGCTAATTAAGGGACTTCTGAAACTAATGTGTGGCACCAGTGATGACTTATGAGTGAATAGCTATGCAATCAGTTATTTTGTGTTTTATATCTGTAATTAATCTAGATCTCTTTACAGAGATCTGTTTCCACTTTGATATTAAGGTTGTTTTCCAGCGGTCAATGCCAAAAACGGCCAAATTAATTCCACTGTAATTTGATGTTAAATTACAATAAAATATGAAAACCTCCGAGGGATGAATACCTTCTATAGGCACTGTATATGAAAATAATGTTTCTGTATCTACTGTGTTTTTCTGAAACTAGTTTTGATCAAGAACAAAGTGACAAACCTGGTAATGTGTCAAGGACAGATTTTGCATGAGTGTTAGAAGTTCTTCCTCACCCAGAGAGTCATAGACACATGGAATAAACTACCAAGTAGAGTGGTAGAAAGTAGTACTTTTGGGGCTTTTATAACTTGACTTAACATTATTTTTGGAGAAATTAGGCGAATATGATTGATAAGCTTTGTTAAGTTGAATGCTCTGTTCTCATCAATTTGTTCTAATATCCTCATATATACACATCTAAAGGTTAATTTAACATAATAAAAGTTAATGTAACAATGGAGATTTTGCTACGCCTTGTTGGTATGGAAAATTGATTGCTAGACAAATGTTATAATTATTGAAAGCCATTTCAATCCAGCATTCACTTAAAACAATGCGATCATGAAGGGACAGCCATTCTGCATCACTGTGTTTCCACATTATTCATCTGTATAATGATATGACTACGCCATCTGTGTAGAAACCACTAACAAGAGCTAAAGTAAATGGCAAATAAGATAAAACTGATAAAGTTTACCTGGGTTCTGAGAGGCAAGAAGGGCTGTAGCTACCAAAAGCAATCATAAAAACTGTTATCCTTGCAACTAGCAGACCTTAACCAAACATATGTACAGAAACAACTGGCATCTACAACAAATAGTTATGTTCATACTGGTCTTGAAATGCTCCTTCCTATGACTAATATGTGATTAGGATGACCAATTGTATTGGATTTCCTATGAAGCCTGGTATAACCCGATTTATTCATATTTTAGAAGTAACTAATAACTTATACAGACTTTTCACTGTGCTCATGGGTATCTTACTGCACATTGGTACGCTCTTTAATTACCAATCAAAACATTCAGAAGCAGAAGCAAGATCTGACCATTCAGATGTCCTGTCACTGTGATGCTCATTCCTGTCTCAATACCCACAATGACTAAATTACTCGTTTTAGCCAAATGCACACTCTGTGAATCATGATTTCAGGTGAATTGTACAGGTGTCATATATAAACTAGGGAGCCCAGCACCTCCAGCTTATAAAACTAAACACATTGTGGGATATCTGATCTGAATGGCCGTTTAGGGTGAGCAGTGTTCAGAATGACAGTGGCGGTAAGTGTTCTAAAGGACAACAAGAATAACTTAACAAGCGTGATATGAAGAACCTGTGCTATGAATTAACGTTACGAAGTGTTATGCCTATTTTATCATTAGTTACATTATGATTGAAATTAATTTTGCAATTTCTTTGTTATTTCTGCATTATTTCACGGCTCTGGCCATGGTGTTTACAGCACTAGGCACATGAACAGATACTATGTCAGTGCCTAAAAACAATTTAAAGTGTCAGTACATATTTACTTGCATCCACTCTTTTGGCTTAATAAATAAGGAACTTCAAAATTCTCGTTAATTTGTTCTAGTTAGAAAAAGGACTATTTACTATAGTTAAGGCTATGACTTACTTTGTAATGGTAGCTCTCTGGCTAAAGGCTTGTAATTCGAAGGTTGCCAGGTCAAATCTTGGCCATTACAGAAGGGATACTATTCCGTTGGGTCCTTGAACAAGGCCCTTAACCTGCAACTTCAAAAAATAGAAGCTTGGTGATGTAGGTGTTTTGGCTTGGCAGAAAACAGATTTTTGAGATGAACCAGAAGATATATGCAAAAGCCAAAAAAAAAATAAATAAAATATAAACAAAGTAACAGATAAGAAGCAAGAATCAAAGTCAAAAATCAGGCAAGAAGTCAAAACCAAGCAAGACATGAAGATCAGTTAGCAAAGATAGTTTCCTTTTTTGTGTGTTTAAAGGATTTATCCATAGACCACATAAAGCTTGATGCATACTATTACCTTTGACCCCCTTCATTCTGATGAACTCGAGGTCATGACCCCAGGGACCACACCCCAAAAAATGCAGGATGCAACCTTAATGACAGTTATGCAAAACAGTGTCTAGTAGGGAGAAAAGCAATAGAACCCAAAAATTCAACCATGATTATAACAGTAGGCATGCAAAATAAAATGCAGGAGACAAAGACAATTTGGGGGCATCAGCTTGTTTGTAAGATTAAAAATAAGCAAAATAATTACGATGTCTTCTCTGATGCAATTCTATATGTCGACTCCATGTAATAATATTGGGCTTTTTAGTGCTTCTGGACTGGCTATGGCAGGACCAAGAGGTGGAAATGGAAATGACATCATTGTTCTTCAACAGTCAGAGCTTCTGGTCTGCAGATAAACAAGAACAATCAGCGAATAACAATACCCCCTTTTGACTTGGGGTGGAATTACAGTCATTACAAAAGCCTTTAGAATCCTTCTATTCATACGTACGTTTCAAAGGATATTTAGTGTTGTTTTATGCGATTTCAAGGTTGTTGATTAGGAAAATAATGTTTTTGCCATTTGATTCTTTACTGGTGGTCCCAGCTCTCTAAGATCCACTCCCAGAAGGTTAAAAATGACAGATTTCAAACACAAGCATGTAGGTTACCGTTTTAGACTATTTCTAGGTCAGTGATTACAAATATGTGGTTATTTCTGATTTTTGATCCTTTACTATGGATCTAGCCCTATATGGACCTCTATCAGAAGGTGAAAATTTACAAATTTCTTTTACAACCGAGAATATTTAGATTTGAAATATTTAAATTGAAGCCCACATTTGGATATTTCAAATATTTGACACCACTGTTTTGTTCATTATGTACTTCTACCTCATGAAGTAAATCATTACATTTCTTATGCACACCCCAAATTAGGGCAGCTTATGCTAATTGAGACTTTTTTCTTCTGGCTTTTGATCTGTCCATTTTCTAGGTGAGTATACAATAACGGGATTCTTCACTGAAAAATTAGTTTTCATCCTTCATTTTGGAGCCTCTCAGATTTTGGCAGGTAGATCATTCCAGTCCTAATTGAACAGTTATTGTGTTCAACAAGAGTTTCTTAATACTGCCTTATTAGATACCCATTATATTTCTGCAGTATTTTTTCAGGTAGAAAGAGCAAGTATTATTTATAGTGGAAATGTAACACCTAAGAGTTTAATCAGTGTCAAAGATAACACCTACATTTCATGTGGATACAGCTAAATTAAAGTGCAACCATGCACACTTTGCCAATTTAGAATTGCTGATCAATCTAACAGCAGCATGTTCGTGAATTCTGGGTGGAATCCCATGTGAACTCAAGGCGAACATGCAAATACCACACAAGCCAGGAACTGACATGTTCATTTATTTAAATAATTTTATCCAAAGCAACTTGCAAAAGAGGTCAATGTAATTAAGAACAAATGTTCAGAACAAGTGTTACAGGCCAAGTTTACAAAATCACTCATCACAAGTGAACAGTTCAGAATAAGATACAAGCTATTACAATTCCTAGATAACAAAACCGAACAGCCAATATCAATTTACCAAACAAGAGAGTCTTCAAATGTTTTTTGAACAAATTGAGGGAGTCAGAATTTGAAATGGAGGTGGGTAGCTCATTCCACCAGATTGGAGCTACATAAAAAGAGCCTAGACCCTTTTGATCAGTAGACCTGAATGGTTAAGAAGAAGTGTAGGACCTCTCAAGTGTCTCCATATAAAGTGCCCTCCATAATGTTTGGGACAAGAACACAATTTTCTTTGATTCAACCCTTTTGCTCCACAGTTTAAAGTTATAAATCAAACGGGATTGCAGACACATTGTAGACTTTAATTTAAGGGTATTTGAATACATTTCAGTCACACATTGTAGAAATGTGTTTTTATCCCAAGCATTATGGAGGGCACTGAATATAGCTGCTGACCTGTTAACTACTCTGTAGGTAAGCATCAAGGATTTGAACTAAATACATGCTGCTACAGGGAGCTAATGTGGTGATCGGATAAGAAAAGCTGAAATGTGTCTGCTTCAACTGGTTGAACAAAAGATTTACCACTGCATTTTGAACCATCTGCAGTGTCTTGGTGACACGTGCCAGCAGAGTGAGTTCCAATAGTCGAGACGTGACAGGACCAAAGCCTGGACCAGGGGTTACCCTGCATACTCTGTCAGGTATGGTCTGATCTTGCAGATATTGTATACAGTGAATCTGCAAAAAAAAGAGAGACCACTGCAACATGGTCAGTGAAGGACAGATGGTATTATTCACCACCCCATGGTTGCAAATAGATTTGGCAGGTGTACGATAATGAGCCAAGCTAAACAGAGCAGGGGTGCTGCATAGACAGACAAGCTTTGATAACAAGAAGGTTCATCATTGCCAGGTTAATGCGGAGATGGTGTTCCTGTCAGAAATGCAGAAATTCTAGCTGATACTATGTGTTCCTCTGGTGGGAATGACAAGTACAGCTGTACATCATCAGCATAGCACTGATAAGAGAAGACATGGGACTGGATGATAGGGCCTAGTGAGGAGGAGCTTAGAGAGAAGAGGGGCCCTGTGCCTGCCTGGTGCACCTTTGACATCTCTGCATGCCAGGACACATGGTAGGACCTGTACAAAATTTATGCCTCAGACCACCTGAGGGCGGTCTCAGTGATGCCAAGGTCAGAGAGGGTGGCAAGGAGGATCTGGATGTTAACTGTGTCAAAGGCAGAGGAGAGGTCTGCTGCTGCAGAAAGACATTTTTAAAAGATGCACTCATAAAAATTCATTATCTATAGATGTCTTTTAACAGGGACCATTGCTTCAAACAGCAGACATGTTATGTCCTGTGTGTGGTAGACAAGATGTTACATGCTATCCAGCAATAAATTACATATTATTCTAAAATTACCTAAAGCATTTATTACTTGACACGTCTAATTTGACTGGGAATGCAGAGTCAGCTTTCAAAAGTGAATGTATTTTAACACTACCAGACCTGGCAGTGGAAACTGGCTGTTACCTAGGAAAATCATATTCCGTAGACCAGACAGCTGATTTTTTTCCTGCTCATTTTACATATTCATTAACTTCACCAAGTGTAAAGGTTATGATTGCACCTATTTATTTAAATAAAGTATAGGAATGTTATGGAAATCACTCATCAGCATCAGCTGAATAAGAACGCAACAGGGTGCGCGTTTACAAATGGCCTACCTAAGCCATTAGGTTGTTCATTTCCAAATGCAAAGTCATTCGTATAGTTTAGAGTTACCTGTCATGCTAATCTGCATCTCTTTAGGAATTTGAGGAACTGGAGTACCCTGAAAAACCCTTCATGAATACGAAGAGAAGGTAAAACTCCACACAGACAGTGCCCACACTAGGACTTGAACTGAGATTTAATGAATGAGGCAAGTTACAGCTCTTATCATTGAGCCATTGTGCTGCCAATGGATGTGCAGTATCTGCCAAGTTTGAGAAGAAAAATAATCTTGAAATCATTTGTCATGAATATGTCCTTGAAGTGTCACATGTAAAGAGTTGATATAATGCTTTATTAATATGGAAAGAATTAAACTTCTTTTGAGCCCTTGATAGGTTTTATTTATCCTAATAATAATATAATGTAGTCTTGGATATATATATGAGCCCATACGGCTTTTGCACTAACTGTGTCAGGCAGACAGGGACTCCTCACATCCATTTTTCTGGACTTCATTTCCATTATAAGAATTCTCCTGCTTGCATAGAGTGACTCTGTTGGTATTCAAAAGTTCTAGGATGTGGTTTCTTCATTCTTGGAGATTTCACACGTAAACGTTTACAGAAATTAACATATTACTGCTAAGTCTTACAGAAAATCAAATAAATGTTATTTATTTCATTCTGCCACTACTAAAAAACAATGGCAGATTACAAAAGTCAAAAGTTGATAAATGGCCTACTAAGTAGTTTCTAGATCTATAAAACAAAATGTCATATAGTTGTGATTGGGGCACTGCTGGGACTGCTGCCACTGTGCTGTAGTGCCACTGAACTTGGCTTGATCTCTGAACCTGCCTTTGTGCCAGCTGTGCAAAAAATGTATATAAACAGTCCTACTTTGTTCTTAACGTAGATAAATATAATTTCAGGCAGAGTTGCTGCACGGTGTTTAGTGCCATACTGCTGCCTCACAGCTCCAGAAGATTGGCTTTGATACCAGCCTTATCACTGTCTGGGTGAAGTTCATGTTCTTACTGTATTTGTGTGGATTTCTTCTCCAGAAACTCCTCTTTTCCTCTCACATGTGAGTAGGGTGAGCTATGTGAACAAGTGTTTACCCTGTCCAGGGTTGATTCCAGTTCTTACAGTCCAGAGTTTAATAATAAAAGGGGAGTCAATAATGGATGGAATTTCTGATTTTGCTTGTAGCAGCAAAGTACAATGTGGCATAGTGACAGGCTAAGAGGATGTACTGCCAAAATGATTAAAAGTATCAGAATTAGTTTAAATATCAAAATTCAAGCTCATCTCTGCAATAAATATCTGTCTGATAGGTACAGATTATGCTCATAAAGGGACTTCAACTATCAGCATCGGGCTTAACTGAGCTTCTTATTTCTTCCATTCATAGCAACTAATATGTGTCTTCCAGAGCTGCTGAATGTTATATTTTCCATGCCTGGGAAAGTCATTTTGCTAGTTTCGCTTGGCCTTTCTGACGCCAGATGTTTGCACTGAAAGCACTGGCTTTTATGAAAGCTGCATTTCAAGGCTTTTTCCTTTTCAGACCAAGTCTGAGGCACCAAGCTCTTGAAAATAAAGCACAAATTAAAAAAGCAAGACTAGTAAGCATACTTGAAAGTTAACACCTGGTTAAGGCAATAATATTAGTAGATAACTTGGCAGAGGAAGGAATGTCTTTAGATAAAGTGTAAGTGAGCTTAGTATCATAAGTAATTCAACCAGATACAACACTACTTAAATTTATATATCTATCTACTATATAATTAAACACTAAGGTATGTGTGTCCAGTCCATCAGAGCGATCTGATTGGTCAGTTTGGCTTTCATGTGATTGGTCAATTTGGCTTTTGCAATACAACGAAAAGGACGTATGAGACGCATCAGGAGGACTAAAGGAGCAAGCTGAGAGAGTCGCCTTCAAAGATGTAAAGTACAAAACCAGAAAGGAGTTGTGAAAGGCACATCAAAAATAATGACAGAGTCTGAGAAGCAGGCTTTACAGGAATGCACTCATGATAAGGAGCGCCAATAAAGAGAGGTTCAGACACACGTGAATATAGAACAAAGGCGGTGAAAGTAAACATAGGGCAAGAGAAAGTAAACATTTTTAAATTATTCTATTACCTATCTTTGACAGGTACTCAGGCTAGTATATATATATGTATATATTGTATATATATTGTCACACAAAGGCTTATTGACTTGTAATTCCAGACTCTGGGCAAGAGTTATAATGTTTCCCCTCCATTTCCGCTGCAGATTTAAAAAAAAAAAGCAAGGTCATATGACATCATTTCAGGTTCCAGGGCCCCTGGTCCCGCACCTTTCCACTTAACTGCTTTCATAACCAGCACCACTAGCATCTTTCACCAGTTTATTGTTAGACTCACGTCTGCAAAGACATTTCTGATGCGACAAGTTAAACCTTCTTCTTGTGTTTGCTCCTTAATATGCAGGGTTTTCTAATCCTTTATGTATGTCCTTGTTATGTTTTACTATGTATTGTGGACCACCATGGCACGTACAGCTACATTAACCTCTACACAGACAGGCAGGACACAAATTGCCACACAGCACATCTTTATTTTTCAGCTGCCAATTTCCAGCAATATTCAAATAATGTCCATAATGACAGCACAGTCTTTTCCTTCTCTCTTTCTCTTTTCTCTCCACCTTCACTCCCCTCTCAGCAAGCTTCATTCACTTCCTCCCTACTCTGGTTCCCTGAATGGAGTGAGGTGGCTCCTTTTCTTCAGCTCCATGGAATGCTCCAGGTGGCTCATCAGGTGGAAGTCCAATTTAGGGCTCTGCAGCTCCCCATGGAACCTGACAAGGACTGTGCAAAACTCCAAGTCCCAGTGCTACCTGTGGGCATCCATGGTGTCACAGCTGCCCATGAGGGCTGCTCTCTAGCGTCCCAGTGGAAGTAATGCCTCAGAGATGCTCTCTCCCCAGTTCTTCCATTCTGCTGGTGTCTAGGCTGCCCATCACAGTATATATATATATATATATATATATATATATACTGTATATATATATATATATATATACATACATACATACATACATACATACATACATACATACAT
>JANRMT010062730.1:0-13021 GCA_026402145.1 Polypterus bichir lapradei | reverse complement strand
ATAGATAGATAGATAGATAGATAGATAGATAGATAGATAGATAGATAAGCAGTTTCTTTGTCTTCAGGAGGAAATGTGGCTTTTTACTGAAGTTCAATAATTAAGAAAATAAATAAATATTGGCATATTATAACAAACTTCAACCTCACCCTTCATATAGACACCAGAATGACTAAAAGAAAAGAACACTAAAAAGAAAGATGTCTGATCGTCCTTTTAGGTGAAGTCATACATGAGGGTGCTCAAAATAACAAGTTTAAAAAGAAATTATGAAAGTATGGACAAGGGCCACAATAGTATGTAATAAGTGTCATAGTACACGAAGACACAAAATAAACAAAATCCTTTATACATATGTTTTGATTTTACAAAATCTTAAAGGGAAAACAGAGAGAATACACTGTTGGTAGCTCTTGCAGCCAACATAAGTAAGAAATGGCAGTGTATCACAGTCATAGTCATTACTGTAGTGATGGAAGCTATAGGAAAAAAATCCATAACCAGATAACAATGCCAAAAACAAATCTCACAGAAAAAAGAGCACGGCTTTTAGAACTGCTGAATATGGGATACCAGCATTAGACATGTCATACTTTTTAAGAAAATAATTTCTAACTTTTTTAGCTTTCTAGACTGAACATTATGTTTTTAAATCAAGGTTTGGAAATTCAGAATTTCTAAGTGCTTTGTTTTGTGGTAACATGCACCATTATCTCAGGGGCCGGTACTATTGTAATGGAAAAGAAATGTGAATTATGGTGGTATGGGTATCCTGTCCAGTGTTGTCCAAAGTTGTCCTGATAGGCTTTACTTCCACCCACAGCCCTGAACTGGACTGAGCAGTTTTGAGAATGGAATGGCATGATATGACATGTGTTTGAGAATGCTGTACTATGTTGTATTTCTTTGGACACAAATAGATTAAGTGTTCTGTGTGCAAATGGAAATGTGTTAACTATACATTTGCAATCCACTTAAAATCTAAATGGTAAAAGGCAATTGAAATTATGTATTCAGTTGTTTCCATGAGCACTGTAGGATAAAATCTTGCTACATGAAACACATGCAGTATGTCCTGTTTTAAACCAAAAAGTTTAAAAATGATGTAACTAGGCAGCTTCCCTCCCCACAATGTGTAAAATAAATGATACAAAACCACCAATTTATTTACTAATTCAGGCCTCAAGACACCCTGTTTCAAAAAAGAAAAGCACGGACTATATTTTAAATGAACGACTAGAGTTTTAAGCAGTAAACAGAATCATACATAGGGTAAACATCACAGTGCATAGCAGCTTGTGGATCATTATTAATAATTCTGTACTAAGTACAGTAGCTAATCACAGTTGCATAAAAACATACACAGGAACATTCCTTTGGCTGGTGGGGGGGTTAGTAAATCTACCCTAGCACCTTCACTAAACACATTTGAGTTTCTTCTGTTTTCATTAAAAATTTATTTTGTAATATTTGTGTTTTTCATTCTTTACTTGGAAACCTGCCCAGTAAATGCAGCTAAACTTGGCAGAGGAGGGAGATATAAAATTTTCAGCCTCCCATGATCCAGAAACATACAGTGCAGCTTCACTTGCTGTAAATAAGTAGGCAGGAATGTGTGCATGCATGTGTTTGTGTATGTGTGTGTATATACAGTATTTTATATGTATTATCAGACACATGTGCTTGGGAGTCCACCAAAGGGACCAGAAAACGGCAATTCCATGCCAGGCCAGGGGGCAGCGGGTTGCACTAAAACTCTCTCTTTTCTCTCCGCAGACCAAATACAAGAAATCCTACCTGTATCCGATTACACTCCAAAGACGTCAGTTTCTATCCCGGCCCCGAGGACGTCACTTCCTGTGAACTGCCTATAAAAACCCCTCCTCCGTCACTTCCTGTGAACTGCCTATAAAAACCCCTTCTCGTCCATACTTGATCAGTTCTGTTTTGGACTCTAATCTGTACGCATTGTATGCAAATTAAAACTATACGGGTGGCTGCCACAAACCTTCTTTGTGTGTCTGGCTGTTAATTTCACAGTATATATATATATATATATATACAGTATATATATATATATATATATATATACAGTATATATATACATATATATATATATATATATATATATACAGTATATATATATATATATACAGCTGGCCATGGCCATTACCCTTCCGGGACACCAGCTGGATGGAAGGACAGGGGGAGAGAGCATCCACAAGGCACTACCTTCCCTAGGATGTTAAAAGGCAGCCCTCCTGGACAGCTATGGCATCCCGGATTCTCGCAGGGCACGCTGGGAGTTGGATTTTGTTCCAGCCCTGTTGGGTTCCGTGGGTGCAGCCAGGGGGAGCTGCAGAATCCTACTTTTGGTTTCCATCACAACTTGGAGTAGTTCCAGTTAATCCTGATGAGCCACCTGGAGCATTCCCAGGTGTAACATAAAAGGAACCACTTCACTCCATTCGAGGAGTCAGAGTTGGGAGGATGAGGGACGAAGCTTGCCAGTGGAGGAGTGGAGGCAGAAAGGAGATGAAAAGAAGACAGAAGGGACTGTGTAGTTGGTGCCCTTTGTACTGAGTTGTTGAGGGGAGCAAGGGAAAAGTGCTTCCCCATTTTTAAATAAACGTGTGTAAATAAAAGGTGTTCCACAATACTGACATAATAATAAGAAAGAAAACAGCTAGTTCAATCTGAGCTTATATTTTTAAGGTTGGTTACTGTCTATGAAGTGAGGTGAATGGTCCTCCTTCCACTACTATATAGTACAGGCACTGCTTCTTTCTTTCATTTCCTGCACCTTCTCATCTCTTTGTCACTAGTTTGGTAAACCCACGTCCTGCTCATTTCCTCAACTCTAATTTTCCCATCCTATGATCACTTCTGAGGCAAACTCCTGGGTCTGGAACTTCTAAAGCCTAGTTGCTAGAACCCCACTCGGCAGCAACAATGAACCCAGCAGTCCTGAGCCTCATCATGTATGTGAAGAGTTAAGCAACGCCAAGAAGGCTTGTCCACCATAAGACATATCAGGGTGGATACACATAGCATTATAGGCGTCCTTATCTGATTAGTCGATTTTATTCTCATCTCTCAAAGATCCTTACTGCTGTTCTTTTGCCTGCCTTCCCCTTCTTCTGGGACTCTTTCTCTGTTACTCATATGACTTCTACTGTTAGTACACTACATATATGTATTCAATATATAGACCCATTCTTCATTTCTTGATTAAAATGGGTAGATTACCTAGTAAACATGATCAATATTGAGCTTTGCTATTGTATTTAAAAATAAAAAAATTGTATTATGTCTTGATATAAGGAAAAAAAATCCTGCCTTTATGTGTGTCACAAATTAAGTGCCGTAAATGCAGAAAGGGTCAAATAATGAAAGCTAAAGAGCTTCTTAGGAAAGAATAAATAGAGCAAAAACTATTTTAAAGTTTAGGTATCTAAGGGAGGAAGGTTACCTTAATATTGGAGAAGTGAAAGTTGCATCATATCACTCAGATCTCAAGTTAGGATCATCTCTCTAAGGTCATTGCTTAAAACATAAATGAGACATGTTAGGGCAGGCACTGCAAGGCCAGAAGTTACTTTAAGAGAGCTCACCTGGAGTTTTCTAGGCAGTCATCTTACTGAGACGATCATAAACGACATTTTATGGTGAGACGAGATGAAAATTGAGCTTTTTGGCAATAATACAAAACATAAGTTGCCGGAGCAAATCTACAAATATCCCCGGTCAGTCACCTTTTGAAAATAATCATTCCGTCGACAAACTAGGCAATTTCCTTCAGAGGGTCATGCCTGAAAACAAGTACATCATAAGTGATTCATTTGGCATCTAGAAAGTCTCAGTTTCAGCAAGGGAGACAGTGTCAGGAGGTGATAAATGAAGTACTTTATTGTGTTTGGTGTAACTTTGGTGGGCAAGTGCATTAGCTATTGCACTTGATAGTCAGGCAACAAAGCTACATACAGTAGATAGCCCAAGACTAGCAGCAGGCTGTTGTCTTGCTTCTGTTTCACTTGTACTTTGCTTTTTTTTGCTATATTCATCCCTTCAATGTGGTTATTGTCATAAGAAATGTGCAATTTTTGTTTACTTTTGGCCCATTGGTGTTGGTGTGGATGGATGTGGAGGATTGCCATGAGTGTAGTCTCCTATCAAGATAGATAGATAGATAGATAGATAGCTGCATTAAGCAGCCATATTGCTGTTGGTATGAAGGAGCCCTATTAGCGTTTCCTAAAACACTTCTGCTAAATAATTTGTTGGCTGAAAATACTCTGTGTTGGTTTGACACGGAGAGAATATGCAGCATTGTTTATAATGGCACTCAGTTTTGTTTTAATTCTCTCCTTTGATGCTTCCTCCAGGAGGTCCAGAGGGTGTCTCATTACTGAGCCTGCCATCACAGAGTTGTTGAATATGAAAAGGATCAGAGTCTCCCAAGAAAAGAGTCTGCTCTGCCCTTTCTTATATAGTTATATAACGTGTTATGAGACAGGTCCTCTCTATTATGAATGTGGAACTTCAAGTACTTGTAGGAGTGCACAACCAGTACATCAACTCCTTGAACAGTGACTGGACATAGAGGCCCTTGATGTGGCGAAAGTCTATCACCAGTTCCTTGGTTTTGTTGATGTTTAGTTGCAGATAATTCTTTCTGCACCATGAAACAAAGTTCTCTATCTGATTCTTAAACTCTGTCTCATCCCCCTTATCAATAAACCCCATAAGTGCAGAATAATCTGAGACTTTCAGCAAGGGACATGACCTGGTGTTATATTTATGGCCCAAGGTATACAGAGTAAAGAGAAATGAAACTGGAGTGTTCCTTGTGGTGCTCCAGTGTTACACACATCCACATAAGAGGCACAGCCCTTGAGCCTCACAAACTGTGGTCTGCCTGACATGTAGTCTGTTATCTATGACACTATAGGCTGATCATCCTTTAAAACTCTGTGCTCACCCACTAACATGAATAATAATAATAATAATATCAATCTCACATTCTCTATCTTTGTCTGTATACAGTGGAACCTCGGTTCATGAACGTCTCGATACACGTACACCTCGGTTTACGACCAAAAAGTTCGCCAAAATTTTGCCTCGGTTCACGACCACAGACTTGGTATACGAACAAGCCAGTTTCCCTTTTGGTTTGTACATGTTCAGTCTCTCCCTGTGCATTTCCTATGCAGCGAGCAAGAGAGAGAGAGCGCAACACACAAACACACACACAGTCAGCGAGAGAGAGAGAGACAGACGCGCGAGAGAGACGTGCACACACAGGCAGCACGAGCGCACACACACAGGCAGCGCAAGAGAGACGCGCACACACAGAGGCAGCGCGAGAGAGAGTGCGACACACACAGAGGCAGCGCGAGAGAGAGACGCAGACACACAGGCAGCGCGAGAGAGAGCTGGACGCATTAAGGTAACAAGGCAGTTAAAGAATGCACTGGGCTTGATTTTGTTTTCACTTCTGATTCCAGCAATCGGTTCATAGCGTGCATTGTTGCGATGTTATTTTTCTTGGTGGTTTATTAAATTATGGATTTTTTCCCTGTGCTTAAAACTCATTAAAAAAAGTGCTTGTAGCCAGCGGTTGGTAGCGCTATAGCGCGAACTATTGCAGTGTTAGTTTTCTCTGTTGTTCAAAGTTTTCTCAGTGTTTTTCAGTGTTTTTACATTTAGTTTACTATTACGCTGTGCATTCTATGGTTTAATTAACTATATTTGTGCTTAAAAACTTAAAAAAATATATATATTTACATACAGTTTTTATGGTCTGGAATGGATTAATTGTATTTACATACAATCCTATGGGGGGAAATTGCTTCGGTTCACGACCAAATCGGTTTACGACCAGAGTTTTGGAACGAATTATGGTCATGAACCGAGGTTCCACTGTATATATTATTGCATCCTCCTTCTTTACTCACTGCTCAGGAATATATGAAGACTGAGACAGATTCCACCAGGAATGTGTACAAGACAGATACCAAGACTGGACAAGATGTCAGCTAATTATGATGCATATTTCATAAGTGCACAATTTAAGGGTACAAATTTTTGTTGCATAGGTGATAAGAAAAACATTCCACTAGATCCCGAATGATTAATCACAGTTAACAGCTGATAAATGGGCTCAATAACTTAATCAGCATCAACAGAAGGAACGCCGATCAGGGGCTGCCAGAATTTTAAGTCATGGAGGATTTGGTGCAAACACTAATGGTGTGATCCCCAAAGTGGAGGTAATTGCAGTTGAGAAAAGTTCTGATTTTATTTGTATGTAAGCCTTATTTGTTCTTAGGTAATAAATATAAACATCATATACATATTGTACACAATGCCAGTGTCAAAAGATTGTTTTCTAAGCATACAGTAACTACAACTAATTTCACAGTATCCAGCAAACGTTTAGTGCTTTGACCTTTCTTCACATATTCGTAAACCTATTCTTCCCTTTCAAAAGCAGCTGCGGCACACATAGTGAACAATAGATGCTTGGGCTATATGCGACTTTACCTTTGTGTGTGTTCTTCTCTATTAAAAAAAATTGCATCTGAATATGGCTCAGTGGCTGCAGTCTGTGTTGGTCCATCCCAAACAGGTTTTGTAAAATAACCAAATGGGTTGCATACTGTAAATATTTTGCATCTGCCCTTGTTGTTTTTGTCAAAGTTAAAAACAAAGTTACAATAAGGCACCATATCTTTTAACTGCTATTCTGTTTGTATGACAATTTACAATATGACAGAGCAGATATATGTCATCATTAACAATTTCTGAAAGGCAGAAATTGTCACGTCTTTTCAAAGTATAAATTGAGAGTCGAGTTGTTGAGAGTCACGTCTGTTGAAAGTATAAATTGCTCTGTCTCTGCACAAACTATAGTCTGCTATTCTCAGCACGCACGACAGACAATTTCAATGGCGTTTGTTGGAGATGTTAAACTGTTTAGTGTTTAGACTCTGTGAAGCATTAGACATTATTTTTCTCTACTAATAAATTAATACACTATTAACAATAAGATTGTCTAGGGCTGCCAAATTATACAAAAATATAGTTCAACTATTCCTTAAAAATAAATAAATATTCTAATTTATTTGAACAGAAGTTAAATGTACTAAGTGTTAATACATGTAGGTTTGTACTTAACTTGTGTTTGAAGGATTCATGATAACTAATAATTTAGTTTTTTTGTTTGCTGTGTGTCTGGAAAATTCATGCAGTGCTAAAGACTTGAGCACTTAGCAGCCAGCCTTCACTTGAAAACCACTGTCCATCACAAAAATGGATTTTCTGTACATAGAAAGGGACATGATCAAAGAGAAAAGTGGGACCAAGACACTTCACATGCCTGAATGCATATGTGAAACTCGTACAAAACCGCTCCTGATTATTTAGACTCATTAATTAAAAGCACTCATTACGTTAGTCCCCTACACCCTGCACAGTGTCTAGCCCTCCACTCTGCTATTTACCTTTCTGATCTTCTCTGTTTAGGGTAAGTGTTATAGGTCTGAAGACAACAATGACTGAATCCTGCTTAAAAGTGGTTGGGAAAAATTAGACGGCTCCCTGAGTGTCACATTTTTAAACCAATGCAACTCCTCATGACGCTGGGGCAGTGATTTTGAACTGCAAAGAGCAGAAATACTCTCATTAACCTGGTCCGAAAGACAACAAGCTTCTGTTTATAATGAACTGACTACATTTGAAAAGTCTCCTTAAAAAACAATAGACGTATAAATGTGTGTTATGTGTGCAAAAAACCTTTCTATAGCATCAGATCAGCATTAGTGGATGAATGGTAAGCATGAATGATATGTTGTTGCAGGTACTGTGTGTGATCTCTGTTGTTTCTCTTTATTTTTATTTATTTATTTAAATTTTATTGATTTTATTGCAATCATTCCACACAGAACAGTTTTAACAAAAATCCCCCACCCCTGTGAGAGAACTTAAAGCTGGTCAAAATACATAAATTGATGAGTTTAATAGGCGGATAAATTTCCTCAGTGCTTTAAGAGCTTATTCTAAAATATTATTGATTAGATCCTGCCAGATTTTGAAAAAGCTCTGCACAGATCCTCTAACTGAAAATTATTTTTTTCCAGTTTCAAATAGTATAAAACATCGGTTACTGACTGACTTAAAAGAGGAGAGTTAGGATTCTTTCAGTTTAGCAAAATAAGTCTGCGTGCCAATAGTGTAGTGAAGGCAATCACAGTTTGTTTTTCCTTCTCTACTTTAAGCCCATCTGGAAGAACACCAAACACAGCTGTTAGTGGATTAGGAGGGATTATAACACCAAGGCTGTCTGAAAGGCACTTAACAATTTTTGTCCAGAATGGTGTTAATTTGGTGCAGGCCCAAAACATGTGACCCAGTGAGGCTGAGACTTGATTGCAGCGTTCACAGGTTGGATCTTGCCCTGGAAACATTTTGGATAGTTTTAAGCGAGACAGATGTGCTTGATATATAATTTTAAGTTGAATAACTGTATGCTTTGCACATATGGAGCTTGAGTGAATTATCTGCATTGCTACCTTCCAGTCCTTTTCTGATATATTGAGTGATAGATCCTTTTCCCATTGTCCTCTTGGATCTTTGAAAGGGATGAACTGTAAAATAACTTTATATTGCAGAAATGCTGTCTGAGTCCTCCAAACTTAGCAATATTTTTTCCAGCATAGAGGAAGGTGCGAGATGAGGGAAATCGGACAGGTGCTGTTTGACAGAGTTTCTAATTTGAAGAAAGTGAAAGAAATGTATTGCTGGAAAGTTAAATTTGGAATGTAACTGTTCATAGGATGCAAAGATGTTGTTTATATAAAAATTTGTAAGCAATTTAATCCCAAATGTTTTCCAGATATTAAAAACTGCATATGTTTGCGAGGGTTGAAAAAGGTGGTTCTCATGCAGAGGTGCCACAGATAAAAGATTCTCCATCTTAAAATTCTTTGTACATTGGTTCCATATTCTGAGTGAGTGAAGCACAATTGGGTTATTAGTATATTGCCGATAACTTGCATTTATTGGGGCACAAAGCAGGGAATATAAAGAAGTACTGCAGGATTTTACTTCTATTGTGGACCAGGTCTGTGTATGTTCATCTATTTGTGTCCAGGTTTTTATAGCTTGTATGTTTGCTGCCCATTAATAAAACTGAAAGTTGGGTAGAGTCATGCCATCTTCTGCCTTAGGTCTTAGTAGGGTCGCTCTTAGGATACGTGGATGTTTTGAGTTCCAAATAAATTAGATTATGGTTGAATCTAATTGCTTAAAAAATGATTTATTGATGTATATTGAAATGTTTTGAAATAAAAAGAGAAGCTTAGGAAGGCAATTCATCTTAACAACATTAATTCTTCCAGCTAGAGTGAGATGGAGAGTTGACCATCTATGCAAGTCTTGCTTAATTTTTTCCATACAGACAGGGAAATTTTGTTGATAAAGAGCTTTATATTTACTTGTGATATTTACCCCTAGGTATTTAAACTGATCTGCAATGATAAAAGGGAAGGTGTCCAATCTAATATTGCATGCTTCAGAATTCACTGGAAAGAGCACACTTTTATTCAAATTAATTCTGAGACCAGAGATCTTTTGAAATTCTGTAAGTGCTGTTAAGACTGCAGGCACAGTATTTTGTGGGTCTGATATATACAAAACCATATCATCTGCATATAGAGAAATTTTCTGATCAAGTCCTTCTCTGATAATCTCCTTTATCTGATAAGCATTTAGAAAGGGAACTGCCAGTGGTTCAATGGCAATTGCAAATAGCAGTGGTGACAAAGGGCATCCTTGTCTGGTACCACGTTCTAGTTTAAAGTAGTCTGAACAAATGTTAATACAAACTGAAGCTTCTGAATTGGTATACAGTAGTTTGATCCATGCACAAATATTCGGGCCAAACCCAAATTTCTCTAATATAGTGAAAAGGTAGTTCCATTCAATGATATCAAATGCTTTTTCTGCATCTAATGATAATAATATCTCTGTGGTGTTTGACTTTGCTGGTGAATATATTACATTAAACAGGTGTCGAAGATTGGAAGCTAAGTGTCGGCCTTTAATAAATCCAGTTTGATCTTGTGATATTACCGAAGGCAGCACTTTCTCCATCCTTCTAGCTAGGACATTGGAGAGTATCTTAAAATCATTATTCAGAAGTGAATTTGGTCTGCATGATGCACATTGTAATAAGTCCTTATTTTGTTTAGGAAAGATGGTGATTAATGCTTGGTGAAAAGTTTGAGGTAGAATTTGATTGCCTCTAGCTTCTGTAAATGTTGCTAATAAGAGGGGAGCTAGCTGAGTGGAGAATTTCTTTTAAAATTCTGCAGGGTAGCCATCAGGGCCTGCTGCTTTCCTGCTTTGAAGTGACTTTATGGCATCTAGTAATTCTGATAACGCCAAAGGTTTATCCAATTCCTCTGCACTAAAAGTATCTATTTGTGGCATCTGTAATGTATCTAGAAATGCATTAGATTGTGTGTTGTCTTCTTTAAACTTAGTAGGATATAGGGATTTATAGTAGTCTCTAAATGTGTGCATTATATTTTTATGGTCAATGATTTTATCTCTGTTCGTGTTGGTGATTGTTGGGATTGTATTGCAAACTTCTTGCTTGTGGATTTGTTGAGCTAAGAGCTTATTAGTTTTCTCTGTATGTGTTCATAGTAATGATGTCCTGATTTAAAAATGAGTTGTTCAGTTTCTTTGGTTGTTAAAAGGTTGAGCTCTGAATGCAGTGCCTGCCTTTTCCTATGAAGAGCCTCACTTGAATACCTGGCATGTTCTTTAATGTATTCTAGTAATTTTGCTGGTTAGCTCTGATACCTTATTGGTTTCTAATCTATTTCTGTGGGAAATATATGAAATAATCTGTCCTCTTAAGAAGGCCTTTAGAGTTTCCCAGAGTATTCCTGTAGAGACCTCTGAGGATGTATTTGACTCTAGGAAGAAACTGATTTGTTTGAAAATAAATTCTGTACAGTTCTCATCTGCTAATAGAAGTGGGTTAAGACGCCACCTGTGAGATGAGTGTGTGTGGCCTAATGATTTTAGCTCTAAGATCAAAGGGGCATGGTCGGAAATAACAATAGCGTCGTACTTGCAAGATTTAATCGTAGGCAAGAAATTATCTATAAAGAAATAATCAATTCTTGAGTAGCAATGATGTACTGGTGAGTAGAAAGAATGTGTTCTTGAGTTTGAGTTTAGAAATCTCCAGGGGTCTGATCGGTTGTGGTCAGTTAAAAACTGTGTAATTGTCTTTGCAGTGTTAGATGTCATTCCCCCGTGACAGAAGTCCTATCCAAGAGTGGACTGAAAACACAATTAATGTCCCCAGCCATTATAATTTTATGAGTGTTCACATTGGAAATGAATGTAAATACATTGACACTGGGTGCATAAACATTTATCAAAATCACTTTACAGTTAAATAATTTGCCCATGACAATCACATATCTCCCTTCAGGATCAGATACTACATCTGATGTTGTTTCTCTTTATGATGATAGTGTATGAGTTGGTGTAAGATTTAAAGCATTGGCAACTATATTCATGAAAGTATGAACTGCAAAATATGCATTTGAAGTAAATGATGTGTCATACCCTGTCAAAAGGACTGTCATTAAGAGAGCTGATAACGACGAGCTACAGGAATTGCAGATTTCAGTACCCAAAACAGCCAAATCAACAAATCTGCCTAACAACACCAGTAAATGCACAGATGAGGCAGCAAAAAATTCAACTTCTGGCTGCATGTCTAAATGAATAACTAAAGAAATTTAACATAACTGTCTATTTGGAAATGCGAAGATGCCATGACAAAACAGACACAATATTTAAACACGTTGTACATCCATAGCCCACAGTGCTTATCTAAAAGCTGTATGCTGTTGTTATGTCATTAATGATACATTTAAAATGACAGAAAGATATTGTAGCAGACAGAAGCAGTTGTCAAATTTGTAGAGTCCAGTAGCTGCGAGGGTCTGCGTGTATGTGTCGGTCTCTCTTTCTCAACTATCACAGCACTTGTTACAATGTGCAAATTAATTATTAATTATTAAGCTTCAGTTACCTTGTGCTACTGAACTCCTGAATAGATAACAGCAATTTTAGCTTTTTATTTTGTTCTTAGCATCAAGTCTTTTGTTCTCTCCCTGAAATGCTGGCAGTGGTTTAAAAGGCACGAACTGGAGAAATTGGGGGTGAGTGTTTTAGGAAGTAGCTCTGTGGATGTTGTCTTTGCAGCACAGGATTTCACTTACCACTTTTTAACGGGTTGTCCCCAGATGTGTATTCTTGTTTGAGAGTCACGTCTGGCCCCACGAAACTACTTTGACCATATTACTCATTTTAACAGATCTATAGAAGTGTATACTTTTATTTTTTGTTTTGTAAACAGCACAGACCTTAAGGATATAAAGTTGTTTGAAAATTCTGAGTATTGTCTCATTTAATTACACTGATACAGTTTAATTCAGTCATATTGTTATTGTTATATATACTGTTGTTTATTTACCTGATTAATTATTAATTGACACTTTTCCTACATAGTTAAAATAATCTAATGTGCATGCATATTTTGTTAGAAAAAACAAAAAAACTATTTTAAATATTTTTGTAGTTTTCTTTTAAAGCCCAGGGGGAGGGGCTATTTATCGGTCACAAATATCGGTTATTGAAAATCGCAGACTCTTTTTATCTGAACCAGCTTTGAGGGCAAAAAGCTCTGATTGATCGGCCTCTGCATTCCATCACTAAATAACAGGGGCAGCAGCTATAAAATAGTGATGCACTGCAATATTATAGCAGTTGACTGGGTTACTAAGATAGGTATTTTTAATATATGTTTTTATGCTGATCTAATTGCTTTTTATGCTGATCTAATTGCTTCTGTTGATCTAAGTCTTGGCAATTTGAAATAGATAGATAGATAGATAGATAGATAGATAGATAGATAGATAGATAGATA
>JANRMT010062726.1:0-16973 GCA_026402145.1 Polypterus bichir lapradei | reverse complement strand
TATATATATATATATATATAATCATATATATATATATATATATATATTCACACACGTGTCCATGGGAAGGAGGAAGCTGAAGGTCTCACAAAGGGATAATTCCATGCCAGACTAGAGGGTGGCAGGGTACACTAATCCTCCCTCTTTTTCTTCAGCAGTCCAACCATGGCAAATTTCGCCTGGACTCGAGGGCATCACTTCCATTTCCAGGCCCAATGACATTAATTCCATCAGTCACATTAGAAACACTGAAGTCAGCCTTCAGCATAGAACTTTTCTGACACAATCAATGGCACATAGTCCTATCATTTCTTGAACTAAAGACTTTCTACTTGTTACAAAGTTCCTAATAAATAAGCAGTAAAGAAAACCAACCAAACTAAACCATCTCCTTGTATATCAAGCCAAAGTCTTCATTTGTTGCCTCTCCACGAATGCTTTTTAAATAGGCATTACAACTATTCCATCAACCTCTCAATTTTCCACCTAAATCTAGGGCTGTGATAAACCAGAGCCATTCTTAATAGCATCCAGTACAACACAAAAAACAGAACCATCCCAGAATCGCTAAGTCTAAATAATAAAAAGCATTTTGCATTAAATTGTGGAATTTAACTTTTTTTTTAACTTAACTTTAAACAAATCTGATTTGTGATTGAATAAAATTTAACAAAACTGCAACACAGGCCACAGACGGGTGTTTAATTGCAACATGCTAGGTTCAGATTAAATTCCATTCTATTTAAAAATCTCACAGGAGGCATGGAGTCTGGCTGTTTATAATAACAGTTTATTTAATTTTCTCCCTTTTTCATTGAGGAATAAAAAGCACATTAAACAGATGTTGCAAAGCTTTCAATTAAACATAAGAAGAATCTAGTGGACTGCTACTGAGTTTGATAGCTCCTGCCAAACGTGCACCTCCTGCATGGGTAAAAACAAACGCCAATGACAATGTGAATGTGCTTTAGTCTAAACAATGGGACAGATTTCAGTCATTTTTAACAGCATAGTATCTCCATCCTAATGCACTCTACAATACTTAGTTTATCAAGAATATTTGTACACACAATTTAACTGCTAGTCTGCTCTTTCTACATCTTTTTCTCAAGCATTTAACTGCATTTCAATTTAATTTTACTCAGCATTTCCAAGGTATGTTGTGTTAGATCGTTGTATAGTTTCTCAAATGCAAAATGGCATAAAGAAAATAGGTAAACACACAATGAAATAAAAATCCTTAAATGTTAAAGCTGGTGGAAACGTCTACTTTTTATATACAATGGTCTTCCTTGTTAATTCCAAATATTGTTCCAAGATTTCAATTTTTTCATTTGCTGCTCTGATGTGTTTTACAGAATTTAATGTAATCATCAACTAAAATAAAGAGAGATAAAACTAGAGATCCTCAAGCATATGCTGCAGCATTAAAGGGTAATAACATTAATTTTATTATAATTAATATAATGAGATATGTTTCTAGCCTATAGTTAAGTATTAATTCAATAATTTATACAATTTGTATAACATTTTGGTATTGTAAAAGTCATTATTTAAAAAAAGGTTTGTAAAAGAAACCATGATGTCAGGACAACAATTAAAAAAAAGACTTTCAGGGGTTCAAACAAGATGTGATAAAAGTATGGCCAGATTCTAGTTTAGGTACTAAAATGTTTTCTCCAAATTCAAAGGAGGAATGAGAAACAAATGTACTATTGGCAATTCATAGTCCTTTGGCTATAGAAAGGTGTAAAGAGGTAGCACATTACATTATGTTTTACTCTCAGATGTGTAATCATATTGAAAGCATGGCTCGACAATGCTCCTCTTCCTCTTTTTCTATATTTTCAAATGGGGTCATTATTTTCTTGATTAGAATTTTCCAATTTTTCTGAAATTTCACGCACCAAAGGGATCATTCATATGTGAAAGAGTCCCAGAAAAGCCAGAGCAACCCACAGCAATGTGTCTGTTTACCTGGCATAACACTACCATGGGCTAAAGTATCCGATATTTTAAACTCAGCATGTTTTTACTAGTAGTATTTTATACACATCAGTGATATACAAACTGTAAGCCACTTGGCAGACATGGCATACCAGAGAATGTCACTTTGGGCAACAGCCACAGACACATTAAAGGAGTCTACAACTTCTGCCAGCGAACTGGAAGTGGTCCACATCACAAAAAAGCTTTCAAATCATTGAAAGAAATGGCCTTGTTGAACATATGTGCAGATTGCAGAGTCACTAAAGGTATCTGGAGTAGGCTAGAAAGATATTTGTAATAGTCTATTAGAAGAGCCTACTACTCTAATTACAATCTCAAGCCAATAACTGAACTGATGATGAGTCCCAGTCAGTTAGGAAACTAAATGTTGTCATATAGCCAACTAACAATGAATGGTGTTATGTCATTGTACTAAAGGAGAACAATCACATTGCATAAATGCTTGCAAACAGATCAATGTAACAGGATAAGTGCACAATACACATACTGGTATCACTGAGCAGAAGGAAGGAAAAAACCTTGACAGGGCACCAGTTCATTCACAGACACATCCACACTCACACTTGGGCCATTTTGGAATCACTACTTAACCTAACCAGTCCAACTCTGGGGATGTGGAAGAAAAAGTCCAGTACCCAGAAAAATGCCTTCACTGATACAGGTAGAATGTGAAAACTCTATGGCGTCAACAACCAAGCTCAAAATTTAACACTATATCCATAAAACTGCAACACTTACCACTGCACTACCACTCCAGCAATACAATATGAGATACAGAAGCAGAATGAAACCTAGAACCACCCTGGACCTGTAAGTGTAGAAGTGTCAGATGGGTTGTTTCCATTAACAGAAGATTATAAATTTAATCTGAATGCAATTAACTGCAAGCACTTAGTTGTTTTTTAAAGGTATACAAAAATGGTGCATTTATTGTGGAAACTGAAGAATGAGGAAACAATAAGACAATGCAACAATCAGGGCAGATAGAAATAAAATAAAAAATACTTTTGCCACTCATTAGTGCTGAATGCATCTATTCCCATTAAGAAGGTGTCACAGATGGCCATGTTCCTTACTCGGCCGGGACATCTCTTCACTGGAAGGATCGGGGGAGCAAGCCTGGTCAGAGCATTACCTCCCCAGGGGCTCTAGATGGCATCCCCCATGGGTTGCAGTGGTGCCTCGGACTCCTGCAGGGCTTTATGGGAGATGAAGTTGTCTACTGCCTTGTTGGGATCTGGAGGTGCCACCAGGGGGCACTGCAGCTGTTCCTGAGCCTGTGTGGGTGGTTCTTCCACCACACCTGGAAGTGCTGCCGGAAGTGGGGTAACAAGCACCTGAAGCACTTCCAGGTCCCTTATATAAGGGACCAGCAGACAGTACTTGGGGAGCCAGAGTCAGGTGGAAGGTGGACGAAGCTTGCCGAGGAGGAGTGAAGGAAAAAAGAGAGAAAGAAAAGGAAAAGAGGACTCTTGTGCTTGTACATTGGGATAGTGTTGTGTCTTGTGGGAACAGGGAAGGCATTTCTCACGAGGAAAAAGAAATAAAAGCACTCGTGTTTTATAAGTGTGCCTCCTGTGTCTGTGTCGGGTTGGGTGGCTGGCACGTCCCCTAGTGGTTCTGTCACAAAGGCTTCTGCACTTGTTCACCTTGAAGCACTTCTAAGCCCTCCCTTTTTCTCCTCCCATCTGTCTGATCACCATAACCTATTCATTCATCTACTGAGCCTCTGCACCTAACACCCTTCATCACTGTAGAAACAGTTTGTATTTTAACCAGTGGTTGACTTAAAGCTTTTCTCATGGCATTTTTTTTATAAAGCCTTAGAGTCAACTACAAAATTCATTTGTATATATTTGTTATTTTTGCCCCACAAATACCAAAGAAGATCTGTTCCTAGTGACCTCTGGTGTCCACGCCTTGCAGCTCTGAGCATTCAATAGCCCTTAAAGGACAGGGTCTCAACTAGGTTAGTTACCTTAATAGGGCAGAACATTTCCACTTCTTTCATTATGAGACCATGTGCTGTCACCTACCAAGCTGGCGGTTTTTACTTAGCTTCATACCAATCCTCTCCTCTCAACTGCCCCTAAGTTGTAACATGCATTGTTGGCCATAAGTGTGCACCTCCTATGAACCATCTTTGTCTCTGTCATGCTTTTAATACACAATCAAGTCAACCCTGGCACCAGCAAAGATATCTGCCACCTTGGGTAGTGGGGGAATTTCCACCCATGTAGCAACTTTTATTCTCTTTGAATTGCACCTCTCCAAATTGACCTTCCAGAGCAAACCATGTTCTGTGATAAACTGTATGAAACTGTACATCAGTCATGAGTTCCAGATCAACCATTCACTCTGAAACTAGAGCATGAAGTAGCCAAGACAGAAATTGGTTTACATTTACAAACTCCTTCCTTACAGATATTGTAATTGCTATTAACCATTTGCACTGCATTGTGTATTTGGTGTTTAGTTTCTGTGATTAAGCAAAATTTATTGATACTTTTGTTTAAAATAGATCCAAAAGAGAACTTTGCACTACAATGGTTGACCCTGTGCTCTGACCTCCACAAGATCAGGCAAAGAGACAATTTTCCCTTGGGGATTAATAAAGCATATAAAAAAAAGAGAGGAAATATCTATTCTTCTTTAAGTTAGATAATGTAGACATATAGCTTCATATAATTAATATTGTTTTGTAAGTAGCAGTTCAAATGTTCACCTGTTCATCATTGATATATGCCCAAACAGTTATTAGTATGTACAGTACAGTATAGACTGGATATAGGGAATTCCGTGTGACACATGCTACATGCATCTTTATTTTACTTGCTAATAGCTGGAAATGGTATATAGTGTAAAGGTGGCCTGTGAATGCTTTGGTAGTATTTTTTTTTTAAATATTATTCCTGGTGATTATCACTATTATATCAGAGCTACAGAGAGTAGAGCATTGCCTGTGTGCAGTTTGTGCAACATCCCAAAGTGTGCACCAGTTTGTCTCTTGTACTAAACATATTGGGATAACTGACAATTCTAAATTAGGCTGGCTTTAGTGATTTGTTGGGGGTTGGTGGGGGGGTTATGTGAGTGTAAATTCCAGGGTTTGTTCACTCTTTGTTCAAAATGCTTCCATGAGGGGCACTTTCACCCTGTTACTGTACAGAGAATAGATAGATAGATTTTATAATTCTAGGCATTGCTATGCACTACTTTCAATGTCAGTCTCATAACGACTTTGGATGTTTCTTTAGAGACAAGTAAAACTCCTGCCACATTGTGTTCTTGCCTTCAGCGAGTACAAGATATTAAATCTGTTCTCCATCTAAATAAATTCAGGCTGGGTGGCCAGTTTGGGAAAAAAAGGCTATTTCTGCCATGTAAAGATATGCAAATGTGCATTTAAAACATTTAAATAGCTCTTGTAGCAAATGATGAGAAAAATAATTATTGATATCTAAAAAAATGATAATTTGGCTTATCAATTTGTAAACAAGTAAGTAGGCAGGATTGCATTCTGACATGATTTTATTGAATGTAAATTGTAGTTATGCTGAAATTAGACAATAAAATGATGCAGAATCAGCAATTCTGGTTTAGATATGCAATCAGTCTAAAAGTCCATTACAGTATCAATTCGTCATGCCTTAAATAAGAATCTTCAGAAATATGAGACACTCTCTCTTAGTTTTTGGTGTCCTTATTTTTTGAAACACTTCTTAGAAAAAGACAGGAGTCATTGGAGTAGAAAACGTATCTTTCCGTTAATCGACTCTTATTTGTATATTATCTGTCAGAATGACTAAAATTAATAGGGTGTCACAAAATGGTGAAGAGCAATATCGCTTAAACATTCTGCTTGACAGTCTATGTACATTATAGTATGTCATCCAAGGAGAAAAAGAATAAAATGCTCCAACTGCTAACTCACTTATAGTGTCTGCTCCTGCGTGAGACTGAGATGAGTTCAGCTGCTGATAGTGTGAAACTTGGAAACCTTCCCTAACCCTGGATTTTATTGTAAGACATTTTGCCTGTTTCCTTGGGTTATAAAATGTAAAGTTTTATGGTCAATCACATTACTTGGCAGAGCTGTTTCTTTTAATAACAGCAGGGCAAAAAACCAAGCAGGGATGATCTAACATCGTGCACAGCGGATTGAGCACCGATTAAAGGGTGGTTACAATTATTTTTCTTCTGGGCAGACCACTTAGCTTGACCGAGAGAGCAGCAGATCAAATATTCATGCAGTTGGCTCATTACATGTTGGCCATGTAAGGTAGGTGATGGACTTAATGGAGCTGATATGCTAACTCCAGGAAAATTTTGCTAAGCTCTTCTTTTGATTCGAGTGCCTAAACAGGGCTACATTTTCCAAAATCATTAGAAAAATAATTCTTTTGAGAGTTATAGAGAAAGAATTCATGGGACGGAACTATTCCATAAAACATTATAGAACAGTTACAAAACAATGCATTTAAGTTCAGGATCCAGATTAAAATTTTTGATAACATACAACATATTCTCCTTTATGCTCCAGTTTACTGTCTCAATAATGTTAACTCATCTTTTTATTTTTTTCATTTGCCATATTCACTTAGTACATAATAAAGTCATACTTAATACATTAGAATACACTTTGTATTCTTAGGAAAGAAGAAATGTAGTTAATTAAAGTAACAATGAGGTTATTAAAGTGCTTTATATCTTTGCAGTTAAAAATGTAATGTAGATCACTGGTATTACTACAGAACCCCTGCATATTAACAATAAAAATATATTAGGCATAAAAATTGCCTGATAGGGTTGAGAGGAGGTGAAAGAGATATTATGGCTCAAAATAATACTTCAAAGAAAAATATGTAACAAAAAATAAAATGTTTAAATGGAGGCCTGGGTCTGAATCCTGAGCTAGTTACTGCCTTTGTGACGTTGGCATGTTCTCCCTGTGTCTCCAAAAAACCTTCCCTTGGAGCTCCCATTTTTCTACGGAAAGTGGCAGTTGAGTGAGTGTGTGTGAAATATCCTAGGACGGGGCTGGAGCTCCATACAGATTTTACATCTTTTAATAATGCTGTGTCATAAAAACGAGTCCAAGACATTATAAAGGTTTGGGGCAGCCACCCGTATATTGTTTTTCCCAGCTGCAAAAGGGTTTTCTTTATCAAACAAATGATGTGCATATCACAGAATCCAAGACAGAACTGCTATAGTAGCCTAAGATGGAGGCTTTAAAGGTCTTGAGAGGAAATGATGTCATCAAAGGGGCCGGAACCAGAAGTGACATCATCAAAGGGGCCAGCTTTGGAAGTGACGTCATCAAAGGGGCCGGCTTCGGAAGTGACGTCATCAAAGGGGCCGGCTTCGGAAGTGCCATCTTCAGAGGCGCCGGAACCTTGCAGGATTTCCCAGGAAAGGTCTGTAGGGAACTGAGAAAGATGGTCAGCGCACTCCGCCACCCCCTGGTCGGATGTTTTATTACAATTACTCAAGCCCTTTAGCTGCCTCCTACTCACACGTGTGTGACAGCTGGCATAGATTCCATTATCCAGTACACTACAAATTAAATGAAGAGTTTTCAAGACTTGATCTGTTGCAGGTAATGATATAAAGGCAGTGTGTGAAGACTGTACAAATTTAAAAAATGTTCAATCAAAGTGTATGTGGAATAATAAACAGTTGAATGGCTAAAAATGTATAATTCTGAAGATGTGTATGAGGAATTAGATTATTTTCTTCTGTCTGATTTAGATCACAATGGGCTCATTACTGTGTAGTACTTTTGCTTTTTCCAAGTCAAACAAAATATTAAAATTACTTTCTAATTGGCTCTTGTAGAAGTCATGCTCTCATTTAAATCCATTCAAGCAATGAATTGTTTTATGAACATTTTATCAAGAGTTTACATAATACTGAGAAAGATTCAAAAGGCAGAGTTAAAGAATTTGTTCTCAATTGTTTACCACCAAGTGTCAAATATAAACTTTTGTAGTGTCATTTTCCAATTACATATAAAGTTTAAAAATCCTACCAAAAACTTCTCTCTTTGACATGAATTATGTTTATTTAATAACTGCATTTTATACAAGTTAATAAGTAAAGTTTTCTCAACTTGCATAACCCCTTGTCAGTGTTATACAGAGCCTTAGTTTTTTCCCGTAGTTTATTTTATTAATCTTCTTTTCCAAGGAAAAGGTCAGGAGGAATTGGAACCAACTTTGAAAGGCACAACCAAACCTACTCATAGATGGCACCCATCAAAAGACGATTCCCTCTAAATTTATAACATTTAAATAAACTATGGCTGCCAAAAAAATCTGCATTTCAGTTTGGCTGGCCTCTAAAAATAAATTATGATAGCAATTACTTTGAAAGGCACTGGGTAAAATAAAGACATATTGCTTGTTTAATGGGCAGGACTTTATAAGTGATGGGTTTGCTCACTCCGAACACATTCAGCTTAGGTTAATTCTATACTAGCCCTGTGTGAGTGTGGCTGCATGTGTGAGTGAGCCCTGCGATTGACTGGCCCCTTGTTAATGTGAATCAGATTAAGTGGATTTGGAAATATTATAGTCTGTTAATGTCATTAAACATTTTAATAATATTTACATTTACATTTGCTTAGAAGACTTACAAAAGAAGTCAACATAAACGAGTAAGCATCAGCCTGGGGGTCTGTTTGGGGACAACTGTCACAAGACAGGTTACAAAATTTATCATCACAAGTGAATAGTCCAGAACAAAATACAGGCTACTTGCAATTCCCAATTAAGAAATACTTCTTAAACACACTGAGGAAGTAAGAATTTTGGATGGAGGAGGGCAGCTTGTTCTACCAGTTATTGAGAGGCACACAACTTCACCAGATGCCCTTCATCAGCAGTCCTGAGTAGTTAAGAAAGAGCACAGGTTCTCACAAGTGTCACCATACAAATAGATACTGACCTACTGACTACTCTGTGGGCACGTTTCCAGGATTTGAACCTAATGAGTGCCACTACAAGGAGCCAATGTAGTGATTTGAAAAAAATTCTGACATGTGCCTGCCTCAGCTGGTTGAACAGCAGACGTACTTCTGCATTTTGAATCATTTGCAGCAGCTTGGTGGCACATACTGGTAACTCCTGCTAGCAGTAGTCCAGATGTAACAAGACCAAACCCTGGACCATGAGTTCAACATCTTATGGATGTTGTATAGAGTTGATCTGTAAGGGCGAGGGACCACAGAAATACTGTCAATAAAGGACAGGTGGTCATGGATCACTACAGCAAGGCTGCCAACAGCCTTGGCGGATGATAACAATAATGAGCCAAGCTTATAGATGGGAAAGTTGGGATAACATACTGTACATGATATATTAAATAGAATGAGGTAGTTTTATTTATTTTATTATTTTACAGCATAACTAAAATATGGAAATGAAAGTGGCAACTAGACCTCTCCATGTAATGAATTATTCTGTAGCTTCTGTTAATTGAATGTGACTATTTTCATTTTAACCGCCTGAACTAAATTAAGGTAATAGACTGCAATACAGAAACATATCAATTCATTGGAAATGAAGTAAGACAATCTCATGAAGACTCTAAACACCATATATCACATGCAATTATAATAGTGTGTCATAAATACTGTTGAAAGGTAATAATGATTTTTGTCAATAAAAACAACTTGTAGCAGCCTTATTGGTTGATAAATGAGGAAGAAGCATTTTTATAGTATATAAAACCTTACTACTATCATCAACAACATTTATGCAACTGTCTTCTATGCATTGCGCTCTCTTGCATTTCTGAATGTTGATTGTGCATAAGGCAGCTTTAATTAGTGTACTGCATGATTATAATAAATTTCAGGATTGTAAAAATGACATTTCTGATCATTTTGCAATCCTAGGGATCTAATTGCACCCCTTAGGGGGTTGTTAGTTTTGTCCTTTGCAAGCGAGAAATGCAGGAAGTAATGTTGGAAACAATTAAGTTTTTCTACTATCAGAAAAATTATTTTACTGAAAAAGCAGAAGAAAAAAAAAAATGACTTACCCATATTTTCTAACGGGTTTGCACACCCCAGACACAGGCAGATTAGGTTAATCGTTATTCCCATACTAGCCCAGTGTGAGCGTGGTTGCATGCATGAATGTGCCCTGTGGCCCCTCATGAATGTAAATCAGTTTAAGAGGGTTTGAGAATATGATACCCTGTTATATGACTACCTAACATCCATAAACAACATTTTAACTACATTTACATTTATTCGATTTGCAAATGCTTTTATCCAAGTGACTTACAAAACAGGTCAATGTAATTGAGTAAACATCAATCTAGGTGACTGTTTGGGAACATGCGTTACAGGACAGGTTACACTCATCAAGTCTAAAAGCTTTTTCTATAGTTTACTAATAAAAGTTTTACAGTTTGACCTCAGAACATATATTGATAAGTTCTAATTTAAGCAACATGAGTACTGTGCTCTTGCCTGTCATATGTTCAATAAATCAGTATCCACTGCCATTAAATTATTGCCTTTTTTACACAGAAAAACCCTATCAATCGTTTCATTTTCAGAAGTGGTTCACGCCTAACCAGTATGAAGAAGACCAGTGTCTGGTAAGGTCAGAATATTTTATGGCAGGTTTTGTCCACTGGTGACTTTGGCTAAGTCCAATGAACCAGATTAATTAGTGCATGTTTTACTGTGATCTAGCAGTTTGCACTAAGGTGTCAAGATGGCCTGTCTTAAACTTTTTATTCTTGAAGAGGTTTTATTTGCAAGTTTTAAGTGTTGCTTTTGAAAGCCAAGCAAGTAATCAGTTATTGTGTCTGAGAAAATAAACTTCCAATAATATGTAGAAAAAAAGAGGGTAAAAAGGTCAATAGTATAAGAATTTGGGATAAAAAGAGAACTATGACTAATAATATTGCAGAAATAGAATTGGAAAATTTAAAAACAGGTACCCAGTGAGGATTGACAATTACAGTATATATGCATGAATGTGCCAAGCACACCAAAAGAGTAAGCTAAAATTATTGTATCCCTGTACAGGTCACTACTGTCTATTGTTCTTCATATTAATTAAAGCCCCCTGCTCGCTTTGCTCACTGACTCCCCCCCACTAGCCTACACTACGTGCCATTGTGAAAAGGGGGGGCTGAACGCACCCCAAGGAGATGCAGTCTGTCCTCCGAAACCCCCTCTTAAATGGTGATACAATGGGAAGTAAATACAGTTTTTTTTACCTCCTCTTTGTTCGATCAGCTGCTGGATTGCTGCTAATGCTGTACTGCGTGATCTGCATCTCGTGCATTGCTTTGAACATTTAAAAGCCTGTACAGCAGCTGTCCTTTTGTCTAACTGCCTTGTCTCTCTTCTCCCCCAGACATCCTCTCCTCCTGTTGGGGGTTCTGCTTCCGATGCGCACCCCTAAGAAGAGGAAGATTTTCTATTCTTTTAATTGAGAGACGGAACTGTCCCCTCCGACTATACACGGAGTTCGATTCACTCCTGAAAGAGACTTCTGTTTGTTTGAAGTGTTTGAATAACGTTTCTGTCTCTAAAATCTCCTGTGTATCTGTGCAACTCTGTGACCCTAGCGTGACAGCGTATATGGATTTCACTTTCACCAAACAACAAATCTTTTAATTCTCATGGACACGCCTCTTCATTGGGAAGAAACACTATTCAATCTCTTTTCACTGTTCCGTTATTTCACAGAGTAATAATTTCCATTTTTTTGTGCTAATGCGATCTTTACTATAATTTTTCTGAGACTTTCAAATTTTCCTATTTCCATTATCTCTAACCTGCTCTTCATGTGTATCGTGCCAACGTTTTTGAATTCTTTATGACGTTCTACTTTGTCATCTACTCTTTGTCTTTTTCTGGCCCTGGGCGTGGTTAAATCTCTTGGCACAAAGTCTCATCTCGCGGGACAAGAAAGTGTCTTTCTGAGAAAGTCATGTCTCATCTCTCTGAACAGGTCTCGTCTCGTCCCAAGATTTTTTTATATAATAGAGAGATGTGTTTCTTGAAAATAAGAAATATTGTGTACTTGAAGCATAGTGGAAATTTTCATTCATAATGCTGTATTTTGTGGAAAAAAAGATTTGATTATGACAAATTTAGAGTGATACAGACAGAAGAATGTAGAAACCTTCCATTAAAGTGACACAGAACGTGCATAGTCATGCATATAATTTACTGTGCCTGCAAAAAGTATTCAGACCTCTTGACTTTTCTTGCATTCTGTTATGTTGCATTGTCATGATAAAATAGTTTAAATTAATTTTTTCTCTAATCAAACAATATTCCAGAATGACATAGCGAAAATGGGATTTAAGGAATATTTGCTTATTAATTAAAACTAAAAAAAAAAAATTAAAATATCATATTGACACAAGTATTCAGACCCTTTGCTAGGACAACTGAAATTTATCTCCGGTACGTGCAATTCTATTGCATGGTGAGCTGTTTCTACTCCTTGTTTGGAGTCCACCTGTGGTCAATTCAAATAAATGGACATGACTAAAAAAGAAGGTACACACCTGTCTATAGAAGGTTACACAGTTACTAAGAGAAAAAAACATACCATGATATTGAAGGAATCGTCTTCTTAGCTTAGAGACAGGGTTGGTTCAAGGCGCGAGATCAGGAAAGGCTACAAAAAAACATTCTGTAGCATTAAAGGTTTCCAAGAGGACAGTTAGCTCTATAATTCTTAAATGGAATATAATTGAAAAAAACATGACTCTTTTTGGAGATGGTCACCCAGCAAGAATAAGCAATCATAGGAGAAGGATCTTTGTTAAAGAGGGCACCATGAACCTGATGGTCACTCTGTCTGAGATCCAGCGAACCTGTTTGGAGACATGAGAAACTTCCAGAAGGACAACCACTATTTCAGGACTTTTTGGCAGAGTGGCCAGACAACTCTTGAAAGCCCAATTTGAATTTACAAAACAGTACCTAAAGGACTTCCAGGCTTTGAAAAACAAGATTCTATGATCTGATTAAATCAAGATTAGCAGGAGGAAACCAGACACTGATCATCAACTGGGTAATGCCATTTCAACAGTGAAGCAATGAGGTGGCAGCATCAGGCCATGGGTTTGTTTCTTTAGCAGCAGGGACTGGGAGACTAGACAGGATTAAGGGAAAGCTAAAGAGAGCAAAGTACTTAGATATCCTAAATAAAAACATGCTCCAGAGTGATCTGGACCTTACATTGGCCCAGCCATAACCTGGATTTAAACCCAATTGAACATTTCTGGAGAGGCCTGAAAACAGTTTTCCACTGATGGTCTCCATCCATCCTGACAGAGGTTGAGAGGACCTACAGAGAAGAATTTTAGAAAATTCCCGTAAATCTGATGTTCAAACCTTGTTGTATTATACCCAAGAAGAACACAAGCTGTAATTGCTGCCAAATGTGATTCAAGAAAAAGGGGAAGGGCCTTAGTTATGTTCCTTGTGCATTGTGGGTGGCCCTACAAGGGACGGTGCCACCTGCCCATCACCGCCAGGAAAGGAACTGCACCCTATTTAAGGGAGGGCCTCCCATAGTTCCCGGTTCATTGAATGTGCTGGAGTGGAGTCTTTTACTATGCTATTGCTTTGCTTTGTGTTTTCTTGATTTTCGACCCTGTGCTTTGTTTTTAACTTTGCCTCTTGGATTCTGTTTTGGAACTGTGCTTTCTGATCTTTTGAACCTCTGCTCTGTCTTGACTATGATTTTTGGATTTTGTATTAGGACGGTGTTATTTGATATTTTTGAACTTCTGCTATGTTTCGACAACTGCCTTTGGATTCTGTATTGGGACTTTGTTTGCTGTGTCTTCAGGCATCATCTTGTGCTCTTCTGAGCTTCATGCTTGCACAGCCATTTTTGTGAAAATAAATCTTTTATTTTGTCAAGATTTGTTTTCAGCCCTTTTGTTTCTAGTCGGGTTATTTTGACTGTGTTTTCCCCCTCTAGTGGGCAACCTTTTAATTGTTTTTGCAACTATGCTTTTTTGAACTCAGGTAACATCATGACACTGGGATTCTATCAGAAAGCAACAAGAGGATGCTATCCAAGTGTTACATATGATATTATTTATCTTGACAGTAAGTATATTGTTGATCAGAAAGAATTTGATAAGGTGCCACATAAAAGGTTGGGCATCAAAATAAAAGAAGTGGAATTTCAGGTTGTAGTGTGTAGATGGATAAAAAATTATTTAAAATACAGGAGGCAGAGTGTTAGGTGTGAGGATCCTAATAAGAAATGGGTAAAGAGTAGTGTCCCATATATATAGATGATTTGGATAGGAATATAAATAACAAGGTGAATACATTTTAATCAGACTTTTTATATATATAGATATATATATATATATACTGTATATATTAATCTAAATTCCATTAAATAATTACACAGAGACTTGGACAACATACAGGCTTGGGTAGATTTGTGGCAGATAATAATAATTCTTTACATTTATGTATCTCTTTTCTCAGTACTCAAAGCGATTTGAAACTCCACACAGGGAGAACGCAGAACGCAAATCCGTGTTCTTCTTTTAGTGAGGTAGCAGCGCTAACACTGCTCCATGGCAGATGTAATGTAACTAAAGAAAGTATTACAGGTAGGACATAAAAATGATAGATTGGAATACACAATGGGAGGATAAAAATTGAAAATATACCTTATGAGAAGGATTCAGGAATCGTAGTGGACCTGTCACTATCAACTTCCAGACAGTGCTCAGAAGCCATTAAGAAGATTAGCAGAATGTTAGGTTATATAGTAAAATGTGTGGAGTACAAGTCTAAAGAAGCACTAGCAAGGCCTCATCTGGAGTACTGTGTGCAGTTTTGGTCTCCTGGTTACAAAAAATACATAGTATCTCTAGTAAAGTTCCATAGGAGAGATAATTGGCTGATTCCAGGACTGCAGGGGAAGTGCTATAAGAAAAGATTCAAAGAGCATAGCCTTTTCAGTTTAAGCAAAAGGAGATTAGGAGGAGAAAAATGCAATGAATCGAGACTGATACTTTAAAATGTGTTCACCAAGAACACAGAGACAAAATTGGAAACTTGTTAACGGAAAGTTTTGCACAAACATAAGGAAGTTTTACTTCACAAAGAGAACCCTTGAAATAAGTTACCAATCAGTGTAGTAGACAGTAGGAATATTTGACCTTCAAAACTTGACTTGATGTTATTATGGAGAAATTAAGTGGATTAGGATTGGTGAGCTTTCTTGGGCTGAATGGCCTGTTCTTGTCCGGATTGTTCTAATGTTCTAATGTACACAGGTACTGTGGAAAGAGCCTGATCACTTTTCTCAATGTGATATTTAATATTTTTATTTTTAAAATATTTGCAAACATTTTGAAAATCTTGTTTCACTTTGTCATTCTGGGGTATTGAGTGTTTCTTGATTAGTCAAAAGGTGAATTTTAATAATTTTAGCATAAGGTTGCATCTTTTCAATGACTGAAGAAAGTTTGTGTTTACTTTAATCTGTGTGTAAATTTAAGTTTTAGTATTAGTGCTTGCTTCTGAAACTATAATGTGTAGTAGTTCTGCAATACTTACATATTTTTTCCCTTTAAAAATATGAAATGTGTAATTAGGGCAGAGATGGATGAACAGGTTATGTTTACATCACAGTGAACATAGGAGGTGCATGCACTGGCAGAAAAATAAATTAAATAAATCATCTGTACCCACACTCCTTTACATAAAAGAACATGTGTAGATCCAGAGATTGCACATAAAGAAGAAAAGATGGCAGAAAAAAATATAGGTGATTGCTCTCAATCCTGCAAGCATTCACACTAGGTAGTAAAAGAGAGAGTTTGCAAAGTATTATAGGGAGAATAGCAACAGCTCAGCATTAACAGATAAAGGCACATTAACCTTCTGGCTTAAAAAGTTATTTCAGAAATATTCACTTACATGTGAGACAGATCCAAAATGCTTAGAGAAAGTGTGAACCTTTCATATATGATTCTCAGTCTATTATAGACAAGTATTTGACTGTTTGAATTATTAAAGCAGAATAGTCTGAAAATGTATATGCCCTATCCAGTTTTACTTCAATGCTTATGCAACCTTATTGTGTTAATAATGAACAATCTTGTAATACTGAACCACATTTTCCACCTTTGTTCTGTTTTCAGTTCTGCTATGTTGGTACATTTTGACAACCTGGTTACAGTGAGAAATTACAGTGCAAAAACACATTGGCTATTGCTTTTAAAATAAATCATGAAGATTCAACTATCATTTCCTAACTGATCCAGAGAATATAAATAGTGTGATGGTGAGATGTTATGGTGCCAATAAAATCCTTCTTGGCACTAACAGGCATCTACCTTGTCAGACAAACTGCAAGGTCAAAAACTAAATAGCAGGTTGTTGATAAATGGAAAAATAATACATCTAGCAAAGAAAACTAATCTGAGGAAATATGTTGCTACAGGGGTCATAAAACATCACCTACTGATTAGTAAGCAAGGAATTAAGAAATTACTAAAATAAAGTAAATATAATGAGGTCATGATTTAAATATGCATTTAATTTCTGCATCTCTTCTTTTACTGCTTAGCGTATAAAAGAAAACCCATAGAAGGTTGAAATATTTTGAACTCAACAGCGTTAATAACAACTATAAGCCTAGCCCCTAAGGGGATCATTAGAGTTTAATTAAAAAAAGCTTTGAGGAAATCAGAAAGCAAGGTAATTAACTCTTAAATTACTTAAAGCAAAAATGCTACAGAATTTATATATAGCAAAGTTAGAGATGGTTTGAGCTGCAATGGTTGCTTACCTTAAATACTCTGCACAGAAGGCACTGGGTATGGAACTGTCATTTTTGAGAAACATTAGTGAGGTTGCACAGAATTAACTGAACTAGTGATGATACAAAAGTATATATATATATATATATATTCAGCAAAAAAAAACA
>JANRMT010062721.1:0-21533 GCA_026402145.1 Polypterus bichir lapradei | reverse complement strand
TATATATATATATATATATATATATATATATATATATATATATATATATATATATTTATGTAATATATACTCATACATATATACATACAAGTTATACATATACAAATAGACTATATTGCACACACACACACAAGATGTATATAGTCTAACTTCTTGCCAGCTCTGGAAAACAACAGTAGAAAGACATTATGATATTCAGTGTTCACACAGATAATATTTTTTACCAATATAATGGGGGAAAAAAAAGTCACGACCTGTCATTCTTACTTCATGCTTGGGGATAGTTGCTAGAGTGATTTCAAATGAAATTTAATTTGTTTCCATAGAAAAGGTAAGAAACATTCTCTAAGGATCTTATTGCTGCAGGGTGCATATTGCTGATCAGAAGTCCATCCAATTTTCTCTTAAAAGAGAAAAATCAGTGGCCCCCTGAGATAATCATCACAGTTTTCACTTTCTATCACTCTCCATCTTTATCTGCTGGTAAATCGGGGCGTGGGAGTAGCAACATTACTAAAAAATGATAAATGCAGTGTACAATAAAAGAGGAAGTGTTTGACAGAAAAACAGTTAATGTACAGTTATTATACAAACTTGAAAGACAGGCAAAAAACAAGCAGGCAGCAGGCAGATGGCAAATGTTGATTTGTCTTTTTATGGCAAAAAACAAAAACCTGAAAGGAATATGATGAGGATAAATTTGTTTGACTGGAAAAAGAGCCAGGGATGGTAATTACACTCAAAAATGATAAAATTCAGTCTAAAACAAAATTGTACTAGATCGCCTTGAACTTAACTAAAATTAGCAAACACAATAAGGCTTCAAATGTCCTCCAAAGCATACTTCAACTAAAAGGCAGTCGCTTAACCTTTTCACGATTGAAGAAAGAGCTGAATGGTGTCTTTGGGGAGTTTTAGGCTTCTGTAGGAACAAAATTTCAAGAGCAGTGCAGCATTTAAACACTGAGAGTGTCAGTAACAATTGCTTTTGAAAGACGATAAAACCATTCATCCATTTTCTGTACCCATTTTCACCCATTAACAATGGGTATCTAGTGTACTACATCTTTGATCATATGATTCAAGTTTAAAACAGACAAAACAAAAGCTTAACATTGCAGAAGTTAACAATTCATTGAACAAATCAATCTCAGAAACAGTGTTTTTCCCTATTCAATTATTAATTCACTGTACTCACTTCTTTATTTAGATACTTCCAATCAAATTATTGAAAAAACCATTTAAAGGATTTTGAAAGAAGGCAGACACCTCTTCACCTAATGACTACACACCAGTGGCAATTATGTCAGACATCATGAAGACCTATGAGAGGCTGGTCCTGGGCTATATGAGTTTCTCATGTGTTAGACCACCTAGGCCAAACTGCAGTTTGCCTATTAGACAAAGATTGGAGTGGAGGATGCAATAAGAGCCACAATACTCATTCTCACCTGGACAAAGCTGGCAGCACTGTGAGGATTATGTTTTGGATTTCACCAGCACCTTCAATACCATCCAGCCATCTCTGTTAAGGGGTAAACTCAGATTTGCAGGTGGATGAGTCTATGGTGTCCTGGATAATGGACTATCTTTCCAGCAGGTTGAAGTTTATGTGGCTCAAGGACTGTGTTTCTGATACGGATGTGAACAACACTGGAGCACCACAGTATATTCTGTACACCTCCTACTACAAATATATATACGAGATAGGAGGACATGTCATTTGCAGAAATTCTCAAGTGATTCTGCACTTATGGGGTATTGATAAAGGGGATGAGACAGAGTATAGGTGTCAGGTGGAGAATTTTGTTTCTTGGTGTGGAAAGAATTATCTGCAAATAAACATCAGCAAAACCAAGGGACTGGTGAGAAGGAGACAGAAATATGACTGTTATTATTATTAGTAGTAGTATTATTATCTATGTTAGGGGGTCAGCTCAGAGAAATGAAGGTTGATGAGCCTATAGTGTCATAGATAACAGACTACATGTCAGGCAGACCACAGTTTGTGAAACTCAAGGGCTGTGTAACACTGGAACACCAAAAGGAACAGTCCCGTCTCATTTTTTTTATTCTGTACACTTTGGACTATAAATATAACACCAGGTCATGTCACTTGCAGAAATTCTCAGATTATTCTGCACTTATGGGGTTTATTGATAAGGTGGATGAGACAGAGTGTAGGAGTCAGGTGGGGAACTTTGTTTCTTAGTGCAGAAAGAATTATCTGCAAATAAACATCAGCAAAACCAAGAAACTGGTGATTGACTTTTGCCGCAACAAACAGCCTCAATGTTTGGTTATTATTCAGGGAATACTTTGAGTACTTGGGGATCCACATCAAGGAAAAGGTGAACTGGTTTCAGAGGAACTATATATGAAAGGGTAGAGCAGACTCTCTTTTCTTAGAAGACTGTAATTCTTTAGGGTGGGTAGTGAAATCCTTCACATATTCTGCAGCTGTATGATGGCCAGTATGATTTTCTATGCTGTGGTGTGCTGGGCTGGTAACATCACCTCAAAAGAGGCCTGCAAAGTCAACAATCTAATGAAAAGGGCAGACTCAGTTATGGGACGCTCTCTGAACCCCCTTGAGGTTGTAGCAAGGGAAAGAATTAAAACAAAACTGATTGCCATTACGAACAATGCTGCATATACTCTCCATGACACACTAACACTGAGGAGTTTCAGTCAACAAATTACTCAGCAGAAACACTACTGGGACTCACTGGAAAAGTCATAAAATGTGATACACCCTTAAGTTTCAAGCTGGCTACCAATATACCCTAAATTAGGTTTCCTTTGGGTCTGTGTCGAGAAAGATGTTAGCAGGGCTGATTTTCATTTCTATTTTCCCTACACATTTAAAGAAAACTAATGTTAAATAAATAATAAACATCAAGAAATAAAATACTTTTTTTTTCTGACTGCTTTCAGACATCTATTAAATTATTAAGTTTGTCAACATTAGGATTTGCATAAGGATCCCTGAATTATGGGATTGCCCTTGGTTAATTAATGACACTTTTTGATCCCAACTCATTACAGCTCTTATAATAAGCTGAAAATGGCAGAAGTTGGAAAATGTATGCAGTGAGTTTATCATATTGAACTTGTTACTTTACATTGTCTTCCCTATTTTATTTTGAAAGCATTTTCATCATTTGTTTACCTATTTAATGAAAGTAAAAATGTTTGCCATAATAAAATGTTTACTTTTTTATTTACTAATCAGCACACTATGATCAACCTCTGAGGATAAAAGTCACATTTTCTCCTCCTTTTCTTTAAATTTGTAAAATATCAATTTAGAATTGTTTGTCATTCTGCCAGGACAGTAAAAGCTGCTGGACTGACTGCTGTATGTTGAATCCTTATGATTATTGTGCATTTAAACTGGTTAAAACAGGCACCCCTAATATTTTATATTTATAAAGTAAAGGGCATAAAAAAGTGCAAAAAAGGGAATGCCTGCTACTTCAAGATTGTCTACTCATAACAGAGTGCTGCATAAAGCTTTTACATTTCCAGATCAAATCAAAGATATTTGCATTTGTAAATAATGAAAAAAGTGTTACTTGGTCTATTTAACAAAAATGTGTATTCATCTTTTTCACTTCCAAAAATGAACATTTTTCTATTATAACTGTGTACTATACACTGTAAATAAAGATTGTATTATCTGATTTTATGTCAATATGAGATTTTCACATCTGTATATCATTAAAGAATTCCCAATGAATTATTGATCCAGTCCAATTTGTTTTGATTAATAACAGCTTCACAATGTACATATTTTTGACCTCTCATAATCCATGCTGACTGTGAGATGTAACCTTTACTGACTTCACCTATCGTAGACTAAAAATGTTATGACCTATGGTGCCTTTCTTTCAGGGTAGCAAGTCAGAATTCAGCTGTTGACCTTAAAGATATTGTGAAAAGGCAGTTGCAAACTTAAAGCAAAATGTTAGGAAAAATACTATAAACAGATAAACTTGGTGCAGACAGCTATACAAAATACATGTTTGCTACTATACTGGGGTTTCATGTAAACCATCTCATTTACAAATACAGCACGGAAATGTTCTCTAAATATAAAGATCTCTTAATATAAAATATAATAAGTATTGCATATTTATTTTACACTTTGTTACATTTTGTATTGTGAAGGGCCATGAGGGATGTACTGCAATGAAAGGGATGTAGTGAAAGACATTCAAATGAAAGACTGATACCATTTATTGCCATGCTATTTACTCTTCTTAGAGTGCAATGCACTTTTCTCTTGCAGTGTAATTCTTTTATTCTTTTTGTAAGACAATTTGTGATGATGCTCAACATGACATCCAATACATAAAATAAACATTGATGTCGGTTAATAATTATGGTTATTTTTGGTCAAATTTCACACTTTACATAGACTATAAGGCAAATCCACTTCCCAAGTGAAATCTACAGAAGTGGCAATGAAGAAAAGAGAATGGATTTTGAAAATGCAAACAGAGGATTAGAGGGCTTGACTGATTATCATAATAGGAGGCATTAGTGATTAAAAGTAATTCTCACTTGAAGTTGTATTTGTATTTTTTTTGTTCACACCCACACATAATTATAACATGACTTTGTCATCATTTGCTAATCTGTGAGTAATGAAGCTGACCCAGCCACTGACCTTAGGAGCCTTGTTTACATCCCATGCCTAGCAATAGCCATTATCTTCCCATGTGTCATTGACCTGTCTACAGATGAGTTGTTCACTTAAATAATCATTGAAAACGACACTTTCCCAATGGAAAGTAAAAATTCTCTTGTTTTTATAAGTATACACAAAAATGAATGCAGGAGTGTTACTTCTATGTTTGTAGGAAACAATTGTTCAGATATTTTTAAGAATATTTATTTTAATTCACATTAATAAATGTATCTGTCACTTTGATCAATTTCTGGCTTACAAATTAAAAATGTGCAATCACTTATAACTTCAATTTAAAGGCTCACAGGTTTTGTTACTTGCTTAAGTTCAAATAAGGAATAAAGTTTGTGGATTGAGGCAAATTTAGCAACCTAGGTCACAATATTAATGTGTGATGTTATTGAACAAAAATAACGATTTTAGGTATTTTTTAACAGTGTATTTATGAGTTAAGAGATGTGAAATGCGCTAATTTTGATAAGTAATAGAAACAACTGGCTACCCCTCTGTATTAGGACATGTGTCCAGACCCAGCAAACATTCCAAGTGAAATTAAACACTCATAGGGAGTATTTGATAAATGCAACTCTCACAATTATACAAACTCATATGCTCATGTTGTACTGCACAATATTTCTAAACTGTCATGCTTAATAGGAAAGCAAGTACACAAAATACAATGTGCCCATTTCCTGCTAAACATTGTAATGATTGTTTAACTTTACAGTACCTCCCAGTTTGAGATTTTGGGGTATTTAGTCATTCTATTGTAGGGACTTTTTTTTTTTATTAATTTTATTACATTCCATACAAAGCAATCAAGTTTTTACAAAGAGAAAAATTAAGAACAGATCGATCCCCACCCCTGAGAGAGAGAGCAAGCCAAACGGCGTTAAATTTAAGGCTTGTAAACATACCTAAATTAATAAATTCTCTGTGCCGTATTGTAGGGACTTTTAACCCCTAAATATTGATATATTGAAATGTCCTTTTGCAGTGGATATTACTAACCTAGATGTACATCTCTGCCGAATGTCAGCTTTTTAACTGAACAGGAAATATTTTTTTGTTGATGAGTGTTTAAGTCAGTGAGTCAGTCACTGTGGTATACTACTCCTATGAATTTTAGGATTATACACTTTTATAATAATTTAAAAAAATAACAAAGTTAAAATGCAGTGAAAGGGTATGATATTCTGCATTCAACAATTCTATGCAAAACAATGATATTTCTAATATCCTCTGAAACGTTTTTATAAAATACTTACAGTCAGGTACATAAGTGTTTTGGACAGTGACACAACTTTCGTAATTTTGTTTCTGTATGCCACCACAATGGATTTGAAATCAAGCAATCATTATATGGTTGAAGTATAAACTTTCAGCTTTAATTTAAGGGGTTTGCCAAAAATATCTTATGGGTCAATTAGGAATGATAGACTTTTTCATACATGGTCTCCATATTTTCAAGGGCTCAGAAGTAAACATTTCACTGACAAGCTGTTCTCTAGCCAGGTGTGTGCAGTTCCCTCATTAACTATTAAGCAGATAAAAGGTCTGAAATTGATTCCAAGTGTGGAATTTGCATTTGCAAGCCAATGTCAATGTGAACTCTCAACATGAAGGTCCAATGATCCAAAGAGCTGTTCATGTAAGTACAAACAGCCAATCATTAAGCTGAGAAAACAAAACAAACCCTTTAGGGAGAGAGCAGAAACAGGAGGAGTGGTCAAGTCAACCATTTGGAACATTTAACAATCAGGAGAAAACTTCATGAAATTAAAAATAGAGAGTTTACCACAAATTGCAAACCATTGGTAAAGCTTAAGCATAGAAAGGGCAGATTGGACTTTGCCGGAAAACATTTTTTAAAAGCCTTTCCAGTACTGAAACAACTTTCTTTGGAAAAATGGAACTAAGATTAATATTTACCAGAATGATGGAGAGAGAAGAGTATGGAGAAGAGAAGAAACAATGCATACATCATCATCTCTGAAATATGGTGGAGGCAGTGTAATGGCATGGGTATGCCTGACTGCTAATGGATGTGGGTCACTAGTGTTTACTGATGACATGACTGCTGGCAGAAGTAGCAGGATGAATTCTGAAATGTACAGGGCTATACTGCCTGCTCAGATTCAGCCAAAATTTATAAAACTGATAGGATAATTCTGGATACTGCTTTTCATCTCAAAGTAGTGGAATATTCTTCAAAGGCCAAATCAGTCAACTGACCTCAACCCAACTGGACATGCAATTCCCTTGCTGAAGACAAAAAAAAAGTCCAACAAACAAATGGCAAATGAAGAGAGCTGCAGTCAAGGCCTGGTAAAGTGTCACTAAGGTGGAAAGACGGCACTTGGAGATGGCCATGGGTTCCAGACTTCAGGCAGTCATTGAATATAAATTATTTTCAACCAGATATCTTGGTACCTTGGGGATTACAGTCTCATAAATAAGCAGACAACAGGATCATCAGATGGCACCCTTTAAAGGACTGTGGGATACCACGTGTTTCTTTTCTCCAGCACTATTGTGAACTTGGAGTTCTTTTTCTTCTCCTCCACTGTCAGATGATCTGATGCTTATATATCCATTCTTTTTTAAAATCCACTTTACTACAGTGTTGTGGAGGCTGAACTTAATCTTGTGTGAGATGGACAAAGGTGCTTTACCATAGGTCTAGCAGACTATTGGGCAGAGCAGACTACTTTTCCTCAGAAGACTGTGTTCCAGATTTGTTGTCTCAGTTGTGTTCATTAAAAGTCCCTGGTACCTTCTCAATATCTTTAGCTTCTGTCCCACAGTGTTCTCTTTCTGCTTTTCTGTTGCACTTATTTTATCCTTCTTAATGGTAGGTTACTTTCCTCTGTCTCCTATTATGTTTATACTCTTGTACGTATTGTCTCAAAACCTGTTTTACTGCCAAATTAGAATTTTCTCTCTGAGCACCATTATTGGTAATGGCATCAAGATGGGAAATCTTCAACTTGTTAACGTCCACTACTGGAAAGCAGAGTTTCAGATTTTAATTCTTCTCAAATATATATATTTATATAAATATAAATACATGAATATGTGTGTGTGTGGGTGGGAGTGCGCGCATGTGTATGTGTGTAGGGATTTGCATTCATCTACACTTATTGGTTTCTTGTTTTTTGCTTATTTTGTATAAGTCTTTAGTTTAGCAGTGAACATCCGGGCCTGAACATTTGCCTTCTCAAGCAGAGGGACCTTGCAGGCGCTGCAACATTTCAATCCATTATGGCATAGCATGTTACCAATGGTGTTCTTGGTGATTGTGGCCCCAACTGCCTTCAGATGAATAACAAACTCCTCCCATGAAGTTTTGGACGGATCCCTCACCTTTCTCATGATCCATAATCTTGCATGAAGTTCCAGACTGAGGACGATTGATGGTAATTTCATATTTCTTCCATTTCCGAATAATCGCACCAACAGTTAACACCTTCTCACCAAGCTTCTTGCTGATGGTCTTGTAGCCCATTCCAAGCCTTGTGCAGGTCTACAATCTTGTCCTTGATGTCCCTTGACAGCTCTTTGGTCTTGCCCATGGAGACGGAGAGGTTGGAATGGAAGAAATTGATTCTGTGGACAGGTGTGCTTTATATACATAATGAGTTGAGATCAGGAGTATCTATAATTGACTGATTGATTGATTGATTGACTGTAATCTGGGTGCCACATGGGCACACAGCCAATCTGTGGGAGCCAGAATTCTGGCTGGGCTGTAGGGGATCAAATAGTTATTTCACTCAGTGACATGCAAATCAATTTATAACTTTTATGTAATGTGTTTTTTTCTAGATTTTTGGTTGATATTCTGTCTCTCTCCATTAAAATGAAATTACCAGAAAAATTAGAGACTGTTCATTTCTTTATAAGTGAGCAAACTTACAAATTCAGCAGGGGGTCAAATAATTATTTCCCCCACTGTATGTGCTGTCCGAACAATACAACCTGGCTTCATGATATTAATTCTATATATTCTCTCTCCTGGAATGCGGTGTTCAAAAATATTCATTTAGCATCAAAGAGCTTAAATCACCAGCAAATACAGTTTAAGTCTGTGCACTGATCATATATCTCCCCTCAACGACGCTATTTCATGGGGTTGTCTACGGATCCATTTTGTTATGGTCAAATACCAGGTACTTTGATTCATACTTTCTAAGATTGCCCAGCAATTTTTAATTTCTGGGCAGCCATTTCAGATTTTATGGCCTGTGTGTTATCCAAAAAAATGCCTCTTTCATCAAATCACATATTGCTATTCTTGGGCCTTTCCTTACTTCTCCTTAAACTAAACCAGAAAAGCCATTTTTTCTCTTGGCATGATGGCAGCTAAGCTAGTACAGATATCCCAGAGGAAGAATACCGATGTACTATCCTTTACCCATTGGAAAGCTACCTTTCTTAATTTGCCTTATCTGGAACTTTTAGTGGAAAGCATTAACCAGTCATCCCAAGATAACATTAAGAAGAAGTAACATGACAATTATGCACATGGATAACTAGAAATCAAGCCTCCCTTAACATAAATTTACTAACACTTGAAAATAAGGGAGTGGGTGTATCTGTCTGTCTTTTTCCCCTAACTGGCTTCAGTGGATAGGTGTAACCTTATTTTTTTCTTCTCCCTAGGGCAGAGGTGGGTTGTGTTTTGTTTTATCTACACTTTTAGCATTTGAAAGTTTTGTAAAAACAATGCATATATTGTTCTGAAGCAGGTCACATAATAGCAGATTTTTTTATCCGTTTACTTGGTACTGTAAAAGATCTGTTTATGCAGTGCACAAAAAATAAATAAATAAATAAGTGGCTAAATCTCTCCCGGTCTAAAATTTGTCTCTCTTGGGTTTGGATAGGATGGAGGGCAGGTGGACGTTGGGTTTGGTGGGTGGATGAATTTGATTAGATTTATGCTTTATTATCGGGGGGTTGGGTAGGCGTCATTTGTGCTTTGTTTCCCTTCATGTATTACTCTGATTAGAAATGTTTTTTATAGGTTTTATTAAAAACAAAAAATACACACAAACTGAATAAGCAAAGCCAAATTTTTCTGACCCTGTCATTAAGTATGTAACTAAAGTAATTCTTAATCCAAAAGGCTAATCAACTGTCTTGTTCCTTATACAGGACAAATGAAATATATAAGTCAGATGTTTGTATTTGTTTTGTTATTGTCTTATGGCAAATAAAATAAATACATCATTTATTAAAAATGGCACAAGGTGGGGACCACCCATAAGACTCACCTACTCACACATACACTGGGATATCTTTTAGTCACCATGTACACTAACATGCCTGCATTTGGGATATGAAACAGCACCAGCGTCCTGCTGGGTTAATATAAAGACCACAAACACAAACCACTGACCTGCACAAGAAAAAAACTGGAGTTCCCGTGCCTAACAAGCAGCTGGGCATTAACCACTGCACTTATAACCATTTAACAACAAAAAAGTCTCACCTGATCATTGTAAATCATTTTAAGATTGCACTTCTATATTGTTTCTTTTTTTTTATCAAAACTGACCAACAGCAACTAATGACTTAGAAAGATCTAAGATGCATTTGACACTAAAAACATTGTCAGAGTCTCAGCCTCTTATCCAGTTTTAGAAGGTCACCAAACAGTTAGGAAATTATAAGGAAAGAATGTACGATGGGTCGTATTTCACTTTGTTAAAAGTTAAGTGTTTTAGTGGCTGGTCAGGGTGAAAGTATAATTCATGTTGTCTGTCGGTCAATAAGGAATTTTCTAGAACCCTGTAAGCTGAAATATATTGCAGTCAGCCAGCGAGAATTCAAGAGAGCCCAAGGTTTTATATAAAACCACCAGGAATCAAAGGTGCATTGCACCCAGGATCCACTAGAAGGCAGTATATTCTAGTGGTTATGGTACTTTTTGGTGCCTCATTACCTCAGAAGTGATTCCTGATCTGACTCAGAAAGCAAGCAAGATTTTGCATATAACACTCCCAAACCCACTTAATTCAACACAACGTACTTGGGGTTTGAGTGTACACTAGGCACAAGGCATACCTACTTCTAGACAATTCACCAGTACAACACACATTCTCAAAGTCTCCTGTTCTTGTTTTTTTTTTTTGCCATCTACAGTATATTTTCCAGTTTTGGCAGGAGTCATTTATGTTTTAGTAAAAATTATTTATTTTTTATCGTGCTGCCATTTTGAACATTTTGATTTTGTTGCATTTGCTGTATTTTATTTATGTTTATAGTGTACATCATGCTTTATTTTTGTTTTTTTTCTACATACTGTATATCATGTGTTTTGTGGGTGGTCACCCAAGAGGTGGGGCCACCTGCTAATCACTGCCATTTCCCTATCAGTGTGGATGGTCTTCCACAGCTTCTGGCAGTTCATTTTGAGTGTGCTCTGATGTTGGCGAGTTCTTATGCCTTTTTCTGTTCTTTTTGTGAATTACTTGATTTTTGACCTGTTTACTCTGTGTTTGGCTTTGCTGGCAACTCTTTTTTGCTTATTGTGCTCTACAAAGCTTTATGTACAGTATTTAGGGAACTTTTTGTGAAACAAACCTTTTTATTTCAGAAAGATTCAATGCTTGCCCTTATTTCTAGCTGGGTATGAATGGTGATATCCCCCTTATATGGGACTTAACCACAACACTTGGATATAAATGTTAAAAAGACGAATATGTGTCTTTAATTTGTGTGTTTTTTGGTTTTTGAATTTTTTAATTTGTCTTCTTACTGAGATTTTTGCCAGACTTTTCAAATTGATTATTGGTATTTCAAAGCTCTTCCTATCATAATGACCTTTCTGCCTGACCCTGACCATAGTTTTTGACTTCTCTTGACTCCTGTTTTAATTTTGTTTAGTGGAAGTACTTCTAGCCTTCAAAAAACATTATTGCATTTTCTCTAGTCCAGTCTATTTAACCTTCCATCAACTGGTCAGAGTTTTATTGGTATAGCTTCAGTGTGTGTATTGCCTTGCACGATCCCAACAGGCAGGGTCAATGAACCCCCAGGAACTGTGGAAGACCTTATAGATTTATATGGAGAAGGAGGGCATTTCTTGGTGGTGATTCACAGGTGGCCCCTCCATTTGGGGAACCACTCACAAAACACATGGAACATAACAAAAGCAGCTTATATACAGAGACAAAACCAAAAATAAGGAATGATGCACATAATCAACATAAATGAAAGAATCAAAACTGAACAAAAGAGACACAAAGCATGATCACACAACATTCCATAAAAATAGTTAAATTTTTACAAAAATAGGATCGAAAATAAATCAACCCTCACCCCTGAGAAAGACAGTATGGCCAGCAGAGTAAAACTGAAAGCAAGTAAAAATAAGTAGATAGATGAATTAACAAGTGAATAAAGATAAATGGAGAAGAAAAAGAAAAGTGGAGAGAATGTGTTTCCTCAGTGATTTAAAAGCTTATTCGAAAATATTATTGATTAGATCATGCCAGGTTTTGAAAAAGTTCTGCACAGATCCTCTAAGTGAGAATTAGATTTTTTCCAGTTTCAAATAGTATAAAACATCAGTTACTCAATGACTTAGAATAGGAGAGTTAGGATTCTTCCAGATGAGCAAGATAAGTCTACATGCCAATAGTGTAGTAAAGGCAATTACAGTTTGTTTGTCCTTGTCCACTTTAAGCCCATCTGGAAGTACACCAAACACAGCTGTTAATGGGTTAGGAGGGATTGTGACACCAAGGCTGTCTGAAAGGCACTTAAAAATTTTTGTCCAGAATGATGTTAATTTAGTACAGGCCCAAAACATGTGACCCAGTGAGGCTGGAACTTGATTGCAGCGTTCGCAGGTTAGATCTTGCCTTGGAAACATTTTGGACAGTTTTAGGTGAGACAGATGTGCTCGATATATAATTTTGAGTTGAATAATTGTATGCTTTGCATATACTCGAGTGAACTCTCTGCATTGCTACCTTCCACTCCTTTCCTGAGATATTGAGTGAAAGATCCTTTCCGCATTGTCCTCTGGGATCTTTTTGGATTTTTTATGTCATTACTACGTTTGTTCCCCAACACCATCCAGTTTATTTTGTGATGTGACTTTATTCTTCATTTCTTTGTGATTTGCTTTGCAATTATGCTCACTATGACAGGTGCCATATAAAATAAAGAAAGCCAATTTATGGCTGCCTTTGTTCAATTTATCAATAGCAATTTGAATTGAAGCAGGTTGATTTAAATGAAAAGATCAAGAATATCTCAGTGAAAAGTTCAGACCTGGATTTATTACTCAGAATGTTTTACAGAAAGTTAAGCAAAAGGAAAATTTCACCATATTAGCCTTTCTAAATCTAAAAGAACTAATGGACAATACTTGGATACCAGCTACAGTATGTCATTGATGAAAGAGGTAATTTAGAAACTCTTTGAAACGACTGTGTGTCTTTGTGCTTATTTACTTTAAATACAGCATTTCACATCTTTATTTTTCTTTAATTTTTTAACCTCTGAATTAACATTTGATTAGAAATGATTCACATTTTTACCATATATGAAAAAAGTGCCGAAAATAAAATCCTTTGGCTGCACTTTGACGGATCATTAACACTTGGTCATAATTTCACTCTTGCTCTAAGCAGCATCATTTGTGGAAGTAGTGGCAGGGTTAATGACATGGATAATGATGCTTAAGTAATCTACAATTCAAACAAGAAAAAACATTTTCTCCAAAATGATTTAAAGGATATTTTTCACAAAAAAAAGTAAGCACTACATGACATATACAGTATTTTCAGCCATTTCACTCCAAAGAGTACTTTCATTTAGAAGTAACTAATATTTTGCAAGTAGCAGTTAGCACTTTTACTTCACGATTCCAGCATCCTGAACTCAAATCCCACACCCAGATGTTGTCTGTGTGTGTTTACTTCTGGGTGGTCCATTTTTCCTCCCGCATTCTCAAACAGGTTTCTTGAATAGCCAAATACAAATTGGCCCCAGTGAGAGAGAGATATACATTAGTTATGGTGGGCACTGTGACACTGTAGAGGGCCGTTTCATATCTTGAACTCAATGCTGCCAGGATAGGCTCTCATCCCCTGCAATCTTGAATTAAGTGGTTTGAAAATGTCATATAGATATTTTTAAGATACAAAATTGCAAAATAGTTTCCTTCTAATATTATGACTCTTAACACCTTTGACAGAAACTCTTATCACACACATCCATGTCATTGACAGAATAGGCCACCATTTTCTAGCTAGATCAGCATTCCTTTCTCTGTCTACAAAAATGTGTAGCAATGCCATTCTTTTTATTCTGACACAAGGAAGAAAATACATCTATATGATTACATGTAGTGGTCAAGAAGCAACCAGAAGTTTGAGAACCAGAGGCTTACAACTTTGTGCCTAATTTTGGCCTTACGTGTAGAAATTAGTAAGATGCATTTGACTCTTTGCCTAGGGCTTATGCTAATTGCATATATTGGAACCGGCATGTCAGAGGGAAGACTGTAGCTAAAGAACAATAGTGGTTCGAATAAAAGTCTTTATTGATTTGAGAAGCAAACCCACAGGTACGAATTTAAGAGGAAGCTGGAAGGCAAGATATAGGATGAATAAGTGGCGTGCCTATCAAAAACATTCCGACACACAAAATAAATGCAAACTGTTGCATAGGAAGATGAACTTTTTCTGTTATCTGTACTTGACTGTCTTATCATTAAAAAAAAAAAAATCACATTGCAGAGCAATTTAAATATAATGTAGAAAATTATCAGAGGATTGATGGTTGGTTTGTCAAACTTACTTACTTTGCTTTGTTCACATTATAGTTATGGGAGTCCTGGAATTGTTACAAATTAGTGCCCCAGTCCCAAAATCATACTACATATTTTTATGAATTACGGAAGAACACAGATAAAGTGGTTAGTTTTCCAAAGCAGTCATATTTCTTTCAAGATTTGGCCTGGGCTCTGTCAACTGCTCCTCTGTGTTCCTTTTAAGCTTTCAAATGGCTTTTTTCTAAATAGAAACTTGTTTTGGGCTCTGCCTATTATGTTAATCGTGTTACATGCCCTGTGCCCCTGTGCATATCCTTTTAATTTGCATCAAGCATGGGACACATACATAACAGTCATGGTCTTGTTAAATAAACAAAAAATATAAGCATTGTCCTTAGGTATTGTTTGAGCATTCCTTCCAGCTTGCATTGCAGCCTCAGGTCTCCTAAACAATTCTGCACATTATTTAGCTTTGATCTGTTTAATATTTAGGTACTCTGTTTTCTCCACATCTTACTTTGTGTTCTGATGATGTGCTTTTCTTTTTTAAATTGTTATTTAGCTTTAGCGTTTCTTTGATTTGTGCTTTTTGCAGAAGCCCTCAATTATATATATGGAGGCACTCATGAGTTCCTATACTCTGTGGCAGATGGCCAGGGCCCTTAACTGGCTTGGATGCCAATGTAATGGAAGGATCGGGGGTTAGCACATGCACAGGGCATTATCACCACCGGAGCACTAGATGGTAGCCCCCCTGGGTTGCAGCGGTGCCTCAGACTCCCACAGGGCAACATGGGAGTTGGAACTGGAGCACTGCCAGGGGGTGCTGCAGGAAGTGCAGAGGCCTACTTTGTCGGTTTTCCGCCTCTCACGGAAGTGCTTCCCGACAACGCTAACAGGCCATTGGAAGTACTCCCGGGTTCAGGATTAAAGAAGCCCACTGCCACTAATCCAGGAGCTAGAGTCGGGAGGTGGAGAACAAAGCTTGCTGGAGGAGGAGTAGAGGCAGTAGAGAGAGAGAGAAGAAGAAGGAAGATGAAAAGATATTGTTGTGTGCTGTTTAATGTGCTGCAACTGTGCTAAGAAGGTGGGAAATGAGGGAAGAGGCTCCCACAGCAAAAACAAAAAAAATGTGTTGTGCTGAACTTGTGTCCTGCACCTGTCTGTGGGGGGTTTGGGGTGCTGACTGCTCCCTGCAGGCCATTCAGGTCTGCTGATGAATGGTATCTGGCATTGCCACCTTGGCGTGGCATGAAATCTCAATCCAGACTGTTTTCATTTGTTGCTCCTAGCTTGTGGAATGAGCTGCCCACCTCCATTTGAAATGCTGACTCCCTAAATGTGTTTAAGAAACCTTTGAATACTCTGTTGTTCTGCGAATTTCTAACTGACAGAGACACTGATAGGTTAACTACCTTGTAGTTTTGTTCTGAGCTCTTCACTTATAACAATCAAGTTTTTACCCTTGTCCTGTAACATGTGCCTGAAGATAGCCTCCAGACTGATAATCTCATAATTAATAATAATTAATAAATAATTAATGACATAATTTCTATTGTGTTGACCTCATTTGTAAGTCTCTTTGGGTAAAAGTACCTGCTAAGCAATCAAATGTAAATACAAGTCTGTACAGTGTTTAAGAATAAAAATGAATTTGATTATTTTTTCCTTAGTTTAACATTTTTATATTTTATTTACCTATTAGTTTCTTACTCTTTCCTTGATTAATTAAGGATTTTTTGTAGTGAGTATTATTAAATTAATTTTCCTTATATTTAATATTTCCATTCTTTGTTGGCATAATTTCTTAATTTACAGTATATTGTTTAATGGACTATATATAGAGCAGAAAGATTTGTCTTCAACTTATCATTATCAAAATCAAGGAACTGGTTATTGACTTTCGCTGCACCAAAGAGGCTCTATGCCTGGTCACTATTCAGGTAGTGGATACAGAGGTGGTACACTTCGACAAGCACTTTGGGGTCTGTATCAATGATAGGCTGGACTGGTCTTCTAAAACGCAGAAACTATATAAGAATGGGCAGAGCAGACTAATTTTCCTCAGAAGACTGTGTTTCTTTAAAGTGAGTTACATCCTTCACATATTCTACATTTGTGTGAAGGCCATCAGTGGGATCTTCTAAGCTGTGGTGTTCTGGGTGAGTAACATCACTTTCAGAGAGGCCTACCAAATCAAGCTAATAAAAAGGGCAGGCTCAGTAATGGGATGCACTTCAGACTCCCTGAATGTAGTAGCGAAGGAGAGAATGAAAACAAAATTGAGCGTCATTATGAACAAGTCTGCACATCCTCTCACTGACACACTAACACTGAGTCAATGAATTATTCAGCAGAAGTGTGTCAAGAAACACTAGTGGGGTTCCTTTATAATTTTCTTCCTTTTTAGACCTTAGTATGTATATATGTATTTACTTACTGATTGACTAATTATTTAATGAACGTCTATAAAAAGCCAAATTTCCCACTGGGAAAGAAAGATCTTTCTTTCTTTCTTTCTTTCTTTCTGTTCATTAAATAAAAATGAATCTATTAAGTCAATGTGCTGGATTGCACCCAGTTAAGGTCAAGATATTTTGCTGTTTGCACTCAATTAGGTGACTGTTTTGTGCCATCCACATTATGCTACAACTTCTTGGCAGCTTCTGAGATGAGATGCATGACAGTTTCTGCTTAAGATGATGTTCTGCCAAATAAGTGAACTCTTTATTTCTCACGAGAAATTCAGTTTTGACAACCTAATTCTGCAATGAACCGACTATTTCTACACCCAGGCCTACCTATAAAAACACATTTAATGAAGATGTCTGTTTGGGTATCATGCAAACAAACTAAGGGAAGAAAATGTAAAGGTCATCAGGAGGAATTTTAACTGGAGCCTTTCTCTTCCCTTTAAACAATTTTTAAATTGTTTTGCATATTTTGGGGCCCTTTCATTTGTGATCATAGGTTCTATACTAATCACTTAATCATTATCTAATAGTACATTTTTACTGTTAAAGTACAATTCTTGAATTTAAAAATCTTTTAAAAGTGATTAACAATAATAAGCTTATATTAGCCATTGTTGCTGTCTGTGTGAGTTCTTCCCTGTGTACTCCAATTTCTTCTCATATCCTAAAGACATATGGTATGTGTTAGGTTTAATTGCTACTCCAAACTACCTTTGCATGTTTGATTTTGGGTGTTTGTGTATGTATGTCCTCTAAAAATGATGAGTGTCCAGGGTTATTTTCTTGTCCCACAGACCTGAACTGGAAAAGTAAGTTTAGGACAGGGAAGATGGATATCTATCATTGTACTGTACACTGTTTATTAAAAACTCCACAATCCTCTACTTTGTAACAGTTGATTACCTGGACTGTTCATTGTTCTTAACACTAGGTTTATCTGTATTCTTTGATGTTTTTATAAATATTATTTTTATTTTGGCATATTCTGTAATGCTATACCCAACTAGGATTAGCACTATTTTAATATCTTCATTTTGTCTTTTTTAGTATTAGTTTGTTATAATGATAATTAAGAAATACAATAAATGTTTAAATAAATTACATCAATCAATTACTCACAGTATAAATCTAAAAATATAACTATATCAAAAAGGGTTCAATCCATATATATAAAAGTCAATGTGTGTATGTATGTCCCAGCATCACTTCCAAACGGCTGGAGCGATTTTCATGAAACTTGGTAGACATGTTTCTCATTGCGCTACTAAAAATACTGTAGGGTGAAATCAACCTTAACCCACCTCCTTCTGTGTAGGGTGGGGGGTGATCTTGCAGTCTTGTATGCATGTTATCATTCAGTTGACACTCGGAATGATCACCAGAGGGTGAACTGGAGGTGACTGCCAGCATTCTTTATGTTTTAGCACCACTGCATCCCTGTTGCTTTTGAAATTAAATAGAGTTGGCATCCCAACCATTTTTTGGGACTCTTTCTGTCTTTGTATATATAGATTTATATATATAGAGAGAGATATCTTATATATATATAAAGCAGACTGTAACAATCTTGCTGTCTTGTATGTATGTTATCATCCAGTTGACGCTCAGAACTGTAGTATTATTTGTTTGTTGTTTAATGTTTGTTTTTGTTAACTATATTTTCATCTTGCATTATTCTTATTGTAACAATGTTGTAGTGGTAATAGAATTAAATCAACCTAATAATAATATTAATTTAATTGACTTTTTTTACGTCGTCAAAAGATCTGTATCTAAAAATGTATTACTACTCCAAAAAAATGAAAATTAATCTGTTAAAAAACCATAAAAAATGCTTCGCTTTTCCCATCATTTTTACACTACTTTGAACATATTCCGCAATTGTATTTTGATTAAAATTGGCTATCTATTATATTATATATAAGATAAGTATGCAATTTTATTTTTATCTACCATAAACACCCTTTATTTATTTTGTGGATTCAGCGGCTCTCTTTGCGATTTTTGTTTATTCATTAATGAACTAAATGTCATTTGTTTTGCAACATCGTAGCTAACGTGTTGGTGTCAATTTTTTCGTAAAAAAGAAATAGGAGTTTTATACGTTCATAATCAAAAAATTAACTTAACTTATCAAAATCGAAGGTAAAGTATAAACCAAATACTGTATAGCTATAATATTTAACTTATTTATTTATATAGGTAAAATATTTAACGTTTAATTCATTGTAAAACAATTTCAATTGGAAGAGACTAATTGGAGATTCGGTCTATTATCATCCACTTGACGCTTGGAACGTTTGGAAAATCATTGAAAATTGTTGGAATCAGTTTGGACACAGCCTGTTTCTCACATGGACAACTTTATGTGGCATGTTCAAGAGTAGGAAGTCCTAAGAACCTTTATATATTGGCTAAAGATGAAAAACTAAACACATTGTATATAACAAGGCACTTTAGTCTTCATTGTTTGTTAATTTATTTTTATTTTTAAAGTTGTGGGGTTTTTTTTATTATTTTTTTTTTCTCAAACAATTAAAAAAAAACACTTTATTTTCCTCCCGGGCAACGCTGGGTATTTCAGCTAGTAAACTGATGAAGGAATGCTACAGCTATTTTTATTTTAAAATATTATGTTCTCAGTTTAGGATTATAGTACCCCTTTATTTTTATTATATTTTTTTTTTTATCTTTATTATTACAATCTATTTTATCAGTTTCAGAAATTACTGGTAACAACCACTCAGGCTTAGGACAAATTAGCAAAATTTAAGAAGCAAAGCATCTGCTGGATAATCTATGATTTGATGCTGTTATAGCCACTGAACAGACATAGTCAAACAGACAAGCAAAGAAAAAAAGTCTGCTAAAACCTGGAATTATAGGATTTAATAAATGAATGAATTTACAGAAAACTGGATGAAGGTTTGAAATGAAGGAGCTGCCAGAATCTGAAGAACAACATATCTAAAAACAAACAGTTCAATTAAAAATGCATAAGCTACAGGTATTCTATATTTCACAAAATAGGGCAGAAGCTTTCAGACTAAAAACCACAAGGCAAGTGTTGCCTCTTTTCACTAGGAATCACAAATTGCCATCTTGGTTTTAACCATAAAAAAATAACTTGCAGTTAAACACTTTAATGCAGCAATGTGAATGTCAAAAATGTAAAAACTCAGACAGTGAATGTACCAGACTAAATATCGTTGCTCCAGTGACGCCACACAATGCAACCTCTGGGTTCTGTTACCTAGCAACCCACAGTCACTTCCTTACACAAAATAGTGGTACATTGTGGTAATATAAAGACAATACAATAATTAATTTACATTGGGTCTAATGCAAAACCATGACAAAATAAGCGAATAACTGAATATTCAGAAATATATCAAAACGTATGAAAAAAATTTACTAAAGGCAGGAAAATTAAACAAAAGATAAATTCAACCCAGCTATCCTGTCCAATAATCAGAGTTTCTGTTGACAAAAGTGCTTAAAACAGACATGATCAGTGGAGCGCTCTCCATCGTAGAACACTCCTTGGAGTCAACAAGCCATGGATTGCTTCTTTAATTAAAAATGTAACCTACCTGCCACTGTTTCAGAAGCTCTCGAACTACGTGGGCATCATCCAGGATACCCTCCTTGTGGGTAGCATCCTGAAGAACATTGGCAGTTGTTTCAGCTTCTGTTAACCAGCTAAGAAACTTCTCCAGATCCAAGTAGAACTGTTGCAATAGGCGAAGAGCAGCTTCTAGGGCTGCCTCCCGTTCACCCACTCTGTCAAAAAAAAAGGGTGAAAAAACTGTCATTTTTAAAATGCTTGTAATCTCCCCTTGCAAGGAAATTTCTGAACATTGTGGACGAAATTAAAGGCACACCCCATAGTCACCCATCAACATTAAAAAAGAAAAAGCGTGAACTACTGAAAGTACCTCAAATGTTAAAAAAAGGCTTTAAGCAATTTAAATAAATCATCAGTCTTCTAATGAGGCTTCAAGAATAGTCCTTGTCAAGTTAAATGATTAGATTAAAGTATGCTAAACTAAGATTTACTTCAATAAATATAATTTGCATATCTCAGTTTTTTTTTTTGTTTTTTTTTTAATCGGTGATGCAGTAGTTTGCTCTGCTGTGTCTCAGCTTCAGAGAACCCTGGGTTCAAATCCTGTCACATTTATTGTTTGTTTAGGTTATGTAAATTTTTATTGAATCTGTGTGAGTGTTTCCAGTGGGTACTGTGATTTTCCTACTATATGTCAAAGACATACATGCTACATGGAGTGGAAGCCATAAATTGACCACAAGTGACTAACTAAGGGCAAGTGTATGAGTGGGTCCTGCTCAGGTTTGGTTCCTTAATTGCACCTGATGCAGCAGACACAGGTTCCAAAAATTAGAAGTGGATGGATGAACGCATCTTATTTTAAAACCCAGAGTCAAACATTAAAAGCCTGAATGATGAGGCAATCCATCAAATTGACAAAAATAAATAAACTACCGAATATCGCAAGGACACTAGATAGATAGATAGATAGATAGATAGATAGATAGATAGATAGAT
>JANRMT010062720.1:0-10046 GCA_026402145.1 Polypterus bichir lapradei | reverse complement strand
TTTCTTTCTTTCTTTCTTTCTTTCTTTCTTTCTTTCTTTCTTTCTTTCTTTCTTTCTTTCTTGCTCCAATCTATAGTAATGTCTTGTGTTTTCACTTTGTTGTTATGTTTTTTTCAAACACATCATGAACTACATATATTAACAATCAACAGTAAAGCAACTAACTGTATGCTACACATCATTTTGCTCCTTTCTGTTTTACTTAAAGAAATTCAAATTACTGCATTTAATATAACATTACTGCTTCAAAGCATAATGACAAACTTTTGATTTTTTTCAAGATTAACTTCTGTATAGAATGTGCCTATTCTTCTCATGTAACTGTGTTTTGAGCTGATAAAGACATACTGTTACGGGAGGTTCAGTGGCAGCTGAATAAACTGGAGTGAATGCGTTCTGCTTTTTATTTTCATGCTTATTCCTTACTCACATCTGTTGCTGCTACTATAGCAGGAACCAGATTCATGTTAAGAAAGTGGACAGATTATTTATGTTTCCATATTGATGTTGAAGTTTTGGAATGTTTTATTAGAATTGTTTTGCAATGCAATGAATGTGTGGGCAAAAGAAGGGATGGGAATGGAAGCATAGGGGAACAGTAAACGAGGGAGGCCAAAGTGGAGGTGGAGGGATAAACTAAGAGAAGATCCAAGTAAAAGGGCTTGGCTGGCGAGGAGGTGCAGGACTGAGCTATGGGGAGAAGGTTGATTAAGCACATCGACCACACATAGAAGTGGGAAAAGATGAAGAGGAAGAAGATTGATTTACACATTAAGTTTGGATTGTTCTGTTTAAATTATCTGTCTGTTAAGACTTAAACTCACTTAAATCATTACATGGTCATTACTGCAATAAAACTCTTACCTGCATGCACTAATTGATGTGCAACACATCACTGATATTATATAGTATGTACTTTTTCCTGATGTCTGTGTGGGTTTTCCGCCAGGTGCTTTTTTCCATGATGACATGTATTTTAGGTTAATTTGCAATTCCAAATTGTTCTTCTATAAGTGCGAGTCTGTTCATTGTAATGGAATGTTTCCAATCTTGTGCCCTGTGCTGCTAGGGAAGGATTGAGCCTCCCATCATTCTGAATTAAACTATGCAGATTTAAGAATACAATGTAATTATATAAAATTATTAATCATATAAAAATAACATTTACAAACTGAGTGTTTTGGCTGTTTAGCTTTCATTATATATGGAACTGGTAAAGAGTATATAGAGGAGAACAACAGACGAGAGGGAAAGTAAAAGTAAAATGTTGCAGAAGGAGATGAAAAGTACTAAAATCCATATTAAATGTGAAAAGGGGTAATCGGAGGACTGTACAGTAGAAGAATCAAGCAATAGTGTATGGTTTGGTTCCTTCTCATAATGCCTGAAATGAAATAAGTGGCATGAGGCAAAAGCACTTGGGAAAGACTGCAGGTCACTTGAGGATATACGTGTTCATCTGATGAACGTAACACAGAGAAAGTCAGCTACATCATCTCTGGTTCATGGACAGATAGCAAAAAACACCAGCCCTAAAATATGAGTGAAAAGCAAGTCACACTGACCCTGGGAGTGGACAGAAAACAAAACAACAACCTAGTACATGGATGAGAAAGAAGTCACCAAATGGAGGAAAAAATAATGGACTCTGTTAATTTAACCAATGTAAGCACTGTTTTAGCTAATTAAGCAGTATGATGATGTTATAATGTACTGTATAGCCTATTTAATGAGGTTTTTCCCAAGCATTGTTTGCAAAGACAGGCAATTCAACTCTATGTAGAGAAAAAGAGAGTGCAATCAATCTTCTACCAGAAGCTTCTGTGAATCTCATCACCCAGATGTGACCTCAGGAGCTGGAAGAAAGCTAAAAGACTATTGCTGCTGGGTGCTTCTGTCTTTCTTGGCTGCTGCACTAAATGCATTTGGAGAATGTATCTGAATGTTTAAATGCTTTGCAAAGTCATATTAAGCTAAAGCGGAAGCTTTTTAAAGAAGTTATCTGAGCTCTGAAGAAGCCAGCAAGAATAATGAGGAGTGTATGAATCATAATATGGTAATTTCAGGGTTTAAGTAATACTAACTCCTGACTATTGTTGTCCTGCAGCAGGGAGTACTAAGAGCAGTGGTTGCCAGCTCTGACAGGCCTATGCACGAAGGGTTGGATATAGATGGGTACCTCACATGTTTAAGTTCGTTTCTAATGAGGCATAGGCAGGAATTGACCTTACTCTTGGATTGAATAGGATTGAAGGAGAATATTTATTGTAATCCCATGATAGTATGATTAAGTTGTCTGTGAGCTGCAAAATATAATTGGCAGAGGTAGAATCACTATATTTCAATTATAGAGAGCCAAACACAGTACTTAAACAAAACAATAAATGTCACTAGAAGCTTTTTTCCTATTAGTAACTGTAGAAAATGTACACTTCCCTAAATTCTTTTAAGTTGTTACTGTATTGCAAAATTCAAATAACTAAACTTATAGAGGGGCTGATAAGCAAAGTGAGGATGCTCTGTGCATCGCCTTACACTCAAGGAGCACATTTGTACAAGACATTTCTGCTATATCTCTACTTTTACAGTATCACTAAAGTATTTGCAGGGACCAAAATTTTGAAAACTAAAAATTTGTCTTGGAGTTTGTCATAATATATATATATATATATATATATATATATTTTTATTTTTGTATATATATATATATATATGCGAAAAAAGGATGGCCAGTTGCAAATAATGTTATAGTAAGTTATTTTCTTTTCGGTGCCATTGGATAGTTGGGCTAATGATACTTTTAAAAAGACTCAAGAAACATCTATAGCATGCCCTCACATAAACATGAGAGTACTAAGAGTGTACTCTAAAAATATGGCAACTGAGTAGAACAGCATTAAGCACAAGGGCAGGGACTATGTCTGTGTGGTCGTGTGCTGGGCTTGGAATAGCAGTGCTGGGCATTCATCATTATTAGTTAAATATTTGAAGGGTGATGTGGTTTTCTATATTAATTAGGGGTTTATGAAGACAAAAATCCTAATTTTATAATTAATTTTTTAAAATGATATAAGTCAAAATTCCCGACATCAATATCTTATGATTATTTAGGAATCTAACTTTGATACTTATTTTGATTTTAAAATTTGACATAAATTGATTTTAATATCTGTTGTTTTGTTATGGAACTGTAATAAAAATCTGATGCAAAAAAAAAAAAAATTCAAATGACTTCTTATAACAAATGTCTGAATGCAAGAGGAGTATTTTTAGAGTCACACAGGGAAACACCACCAACAGTGGAGAGCAAATCATCATAGCGTTAAGAAAATATCACTCGTCATGTTTTTTAAGCATTTATATTGAATGTGATTAAAAGCTGTTCTGCTTATTTAATGAAAGACAACATAAAATTACATCAAAATGACCCTTTCTGGAAAAAATCTTTTTTTATATAACACCTACCGTACTTTGTGACACTTTTCCTTAAAGGGGAACATATGCATTCTGTCCCAGACAATCACTTAAACAGTTTCCAATACGTAAGTGTTTTAGGAGCTCCATTAAATCAAAATCATGAAGTACAGATGTCTGTGGTCAACATTTTAAATTACTTTTAAATTGCAAAGTACTGAACATTTAATTTTAGGTTAGACATGATAGATAAAGTAATGGGCATCTAAACACAGATGCTTTTAATGTTCTTAATAAAATGGTCTAAATATTTTTAAAAAGTCCACATTACCTACAAAGTATTTTTATGAGAAATATTCAGGAAATTAAGCTTATGAAAATACAAATAACAGAAAAAACGTTTGTTGTAAAAAGTGGCATTGTCTTTTGGTTTCTGGCCTTCTCTCGGTGGCACTAAAAACATCCATCCATCCATCCATTATCCAACCCGCTATATCTCAATTACAATCTCATGGGGTCTGCTGGAGCCAATCCCAGCCAACACAGGGTGCAAGGCAGGAAACAAACCCCAGGCAGGGCGCCAGCCTACCACAGGCACTGAAAACATGTTGGTCTGAAATGAGATGCAATAGTAATATGCTGCTCAGCATATATTTAAAATACCAGTCTCTAAAGAAAAAAGCTCTAGGGAGGACTGCTGCCAAATCAGTGGCCCACCTTCCTGAAACACAGGAAACCCCCTTATATTTGTTTGCCCTTGTTTCACCTCTCGTCCTACTTGTTGAATGAGCGCCTTAGTTATGTACACAGGTTATCATCTGTAAAAAGTGATCACCCAACACTTATACTTTTATTGAGACTGTTGAATAGAAAAAAAAAGTTCTTTCAAGTTGTGGATGTGTTTAGAAAATGAGAGTGAGGTCAGACCAGACTAATACATGTTCAGAACACCGTGTTCCAGGATTTGTTTATTTACTAGGGGAAAACTGCCAACAAGTCATCAGAACAATGAACGCTCACCAGGCAATGGTAGCAGTCAGAAAGATCTTGTAATCTGAGCATTTTAGCACCTGCATCTTTTTTTGTCAGACACATGGTTTCTAGCTTATACTAAAATACCCATCCTTCACGTGATCTATCTTACCAGCCAAAATAATGCAATCAAGATTAACAACAAAACAGAAAAGACTACACTGGTTATGGCTAAACGGAACTTTGCTTTTGTACTGAAGATCACATGATTTCAACTTCACTTGTTTTTTTACAGTATGGAAATAGTGAGAAATTAACTTCAAAACCTGGAATAGTCTTAACCACATTATATAATTTTGGGAGTCAATATGATTTATCCACATCTTCTGTTGTCTATGCAAACTGTTTATATTAAAAAAAAGGAAGCAAACAGAAATTACTTCTTGCCTTTGTCTTTGCCCTATTTCTATTTTATATAACTCCAAAACAACAGTTCAGAAGCGCCAGACCAAAAAGGATTGTGTCTTATAAATCATCTGCAAACATCTGAACCCTGAACAGAGAAGTCTACTGGCAGTAAAGCAGAAAATTTAATGCCAGCCGTGGTTTAATAATCTTAGCATGATCAAGATGGCAGGAAGTCGATAAGCCGTGATGAGCAAGAGGAATGCAACTAACAGTTAACTCATTCAACCATCCTTTCCATTTTCCAGCATCGATATGTCAGTGAGCCCTTAATGAGATTTCTCTGCAGACGTCTAAGTGCCCTTATTTGTGTTGCTCTCACATGTCTGTGTCTTTCACATTTTTCTTGGTGGGTTCATTAGTTGGCATTTGGGTTCTCACTGATATCTCAAGCTTCAGAGAAGAACTGCATAGCTGCCGATGAGTTACAGGCCCTACATGTTCAGCAATTAGGAATTTGGGGAAAAAAAGAAAAGTCTGCTTTCTCTGTATGTTTGAAATGCTGCGTAGGAGGTCACACATATATTTAAGCATATGTTCCCAGTGGACTTTTTTCAACAGCCAAATAATTGCTTCACCTGTTCTGGCAGCTGCTGCCTCTGTTTAAATAAAAAACATCATCATTCATTTGGAAAGTTTTTTGGAAACACTGGGGTAAAAATGAAAGAAAATCCTTTATGGATACAACTAAAAAAACAGTTTACAGGATCATAATAGAATTACTAAAAACTTGTATTTAAAAAGAGATATTTGGAACATGAATGTATTAGTTTTCCTTTTTGCAGGAGTATAAAACTATTGCTTCATTACGCTGTAACAATAAAAAAAATAAATAAAAGTACCTGTTGTGTAGAAGAAGAAAAAACAGCATAATTGATAAAGCACTGACATTTCCTCATCTTCTACAATGTACGCCTCTTTGCTTCACATTTTCATCCCCACTCTTTACACATCAATATAGTCAGCCTCACCATGTTCAAGCTCCCGAATCTCAAATCTTATGTAAGATGATTTTACATCTCAATGATTTTGTTTATACGTAAAATGTGAGGTTTTTTTCTGTTTTACAGTTTGCTTCCTGGTGTGTATATTTATGTAAGAAAATGTTACAAAGTTATGAATTTACCAGTATATTATAGCTGTAAACATGTATTAGCATGTGCAGCTCTGTGAAAAGTACTACACAAGAATTAATTATTATTAGTAAACAGGAAATGAAAAAATTAACAAGACATATGAAACAATTCAGTCAATTGTAAACTAAGAAAAAAAAACTGTAATGCATCTACCCCTCCTGATCTGCTATATATTGACTTGGATTCCATTAAGTCTAATCATTTTCCTCTGATAGATGATTCCAGATAGAAGTCACAAGCTTAGGAATAAAAAATGATTTTAAGATACGTGATTCATTTTCTCTCTTTGTGGATTTCCAGCTACAAATATACAAACTGTATCACAGACCTTCGCTTCTATCTGCTACAATGTACTATTTATCTGAAGCACAACTGAGACACCTGTGGCGGGTTATCGCCCTGCCAGCAATTTGTTCCTGCCTTGCGCCCTGTGCTGGCTGGGATTGGCTCCAGCAGACCCCCGTGACCCTGTGTTAGGATATAGCAGGTTGGATAATGAATGACTGACTGACTGACAATTGAGACACAACATTTCTAATTACTTTGAAAAATGTCCATTGTAAATGACCCTGTAAAAAGTAAGACTGTTTAATAGATAGCAAAACTCCCAGTAAAAAGGTGAGCCTGCCACTGGAAGGTTTTGACATAGCATACAGTAAATTAGTGCACTCTGTTTCAGGTTGGTGCTTTTTTCCTCTTTTCATGTTATACCTTTTGCACAGAATTAATATTTTTTTACCGCCAGTTAAAATGCTTTTTTTGACTAACACTGTAGCACACATAGAGTTAGTGGAAGTTCCATAAACAGGTTACATTCTAACTGAAGTCATGAGTTGATATTCTAAATTAGAATTAATAAACTTGAAGAGTTTTGCTTAAATCTTGAGAATCAGGTGGCAGACTATAAGAACAATAGGATAAAAAAATTAATTAGGGTAATTAATTAAGAACTGTTTTAATAAATGACTTAAATGACTACCATCAGTGGCTCTGACCTCACACATTATTAATATACTGGAAAGGCTAACATTGGCTCATTTGCAACTTTTGGTAAGAACAGTACTGGACCCTCTGCAGTTTGTCTAACACAGGGGTGTCAAACTCCTGTGGCTGCAGGTTTTCATTCTAACCACCTTCTTCATTAGTGACCAGTTTCTGCTGCTGATTACTTTTTTTAATTAACTTGACTCAGGCCCTTTAGTTGTTTCTTTTTCCTTAATTAGCAGCCAAACAATAATGAGACACAAAACAAGCCACCACATCACACAATATCTGAAAATAAAGAAAGGTGAAGGTCTCAGTCTCAACTCATCAAAACACTTTGACGATGTTCTTATGAAAAACAGAAAATCAACAGTTTTGGAAATGTCAGCTGTGGCAGAATGAGAGCAACAACAAGCAGTGGAATTAAATAACAAGTTTAATTAACAGCAAGAATTGGCTTCTCAATAAGAAACTGGTTGGAGTTTGACGCCCCTCTTTAGCTGGTCATCTGTTGTCTCATTTCACGTCTCATTTCTGTTTGGCTGCATTTTAATGAGGAAACGAATCAATTCAGAGGACTGACTCCTTCTAACAGGGCTATTAAAATGTGAATTAGCAGCGAAAACAGGTTACTGATTAGGAAAAGGGTTAAAATAAAAACCTGTAGCCGCTGCGGCCCTCCAGGCCTGGAGTTCGACACCCGTGGTCTACCAGGACCAGATAGGGTAAACAATAATGCTGTCATCTGTATGCTTAATGCAGCCTACACAAATCTGGAGAAGCAGGATAGCAGGGAGAGGATATTGTTTTTTGTTTTTGTAATTTTCTATTGCAATACGGCACCATACAGCCCAAACTGCTAGGGAAAAAGTTCTGATTAATGTAGGGTGATGCTAACACTGTGTCCTGGATAATGTACTACCTAACTGGCAGACTACTGTTTTTTGGCTTAAAAACTGTATAGGACACTAGCCATGTGCACCCAACTACGTTGCGCGTGTTAAAGTTGTCTGTGAAGGGCTCCCTGTTTAAATGCAGCTGCCAGTCGTGAGCTGGGCCCTTCGTCGCACAGCATTATGATTTTTTATAAGGGAAACAAAATTACAAAAGAAAACCCTTGGATATTGATTCGATAGGAACAACCTACTCAGAATCACTGTCTGAATCGTAATTATGTGGTGGTGTAGGAGCATTTCTGCTTCTGTCCGTTCACAGTCCGTCTCGTTTTCACAACGCTGTCGTTTCCTCTCACGATCTCTTCTCAACCTTTCTCCAGTCTTACAGGTTGCTTTGTGGCAATCCAAAGAGTAAGGCAATATACACGGAGCAATGGTTATAAAAGGGGGATACATAGGTATCCAGGCTCTTTAAAGCATAAATAGGGATCACTTCACTGACATGTGAGCAAGCCACGGTACAACTGTGAGACGCGCAGCACTCGCCGGCTAACGTAACAATAATAATTTTCGGAACATGCTGTTACGTTGTCATTCATTTTACCCACTGTCTTTCTTTGATTCATATGTTACGTAGGCACGTACCTTTTATTTTCGGCAATCTCATTCTCTAACCAGGCCTCAGGAGCTAACCAGCGTAACACTGTCCACCACCACTTTCGTTATTCTGGCACATTGTTGACATCCGTGAGTAACAACAATGTACTAAACTGGACGGTGGTCTACGTATGCGTGGAATTCGCGGACAAACAAAGATCAAGATCTAAATGAAGATCTCTTTAGTTAATTTAAAGCACAACAATTTGTTTAGTTTGAATGTCTGTGTTTTGAGGTGAGACTGGAGTACTACAGTCTTCAGTAGTATAAGCCTGGAGGAGATTCTTAATGCAATGCCTATGTTTTAGCTGTCTCTCTACTGCCATCTAGTGCTTCTTCTTCTAATTCATTCGTAGACAAACAAAGATCAAGATCCAAATGAAGATTATATATAGAGATGGTCATTAATGGCACATAGGTTCCACAGGGAACTGCGCTGGAACCCTTCCTGTTAAACATGTACACCTCAGACTTTACATACAATACTAAGTCAGGTCAGGTCAGGTTAGATTGGGGAGCATGCACTGGTAAAGTATATTGCCGCACCCACCACACAATGAAACAGATCAGTTTCCTGGTTAGAAACCCCCCAGGCAGACACACAGTCCACTCCCACCATCTGGAAATGATGAATTTCCAGATGAATGATGATGAATTTGCAGATGAATCATGTCATTTGCAAAAATTTTGCAATGAAACAGCCAATGGATTTATTGTCAGTAGGCAGTAGAGCCAATACAGAACACTGGAGAAGGACCTTGCTGAAGGGGGAAAACTGACCAACTTACAACTCAACATCAGCAAGACAAAAGAGATACTTGTAGACTTTAGGAGGGTCATGCCCTTTCTGAGACCGGTTCTGATGGTGAAGATGTGGAGGTGATGAAGACATACAAATACCTGGGGTGCATATAATCAATAGGTTTGAGTGGAGTATCAACACAGAGGCTGAGCATAACAGGGGTCAGGATCACCACTATCTCCTGGGGAGGATGAGGTTATTTGGTGTATGCAAGCCACTCTTACATGTTTTCTACCAGTCTATAGTGGCCAGTGCAACTTCTATGTGGCAGTGTGCTGGGGAAAAAAATCATTAGTTCAGGTGATACCAAACTGATTAAAAAAGCTGATTCAATCTTAGGAGTCAGGTTGGACTCCCTGGAGGAAACATGCAAACAGATGTTTCTCAGGAAGCCATATACTGTTATGGACAATGACTCTCACCGCATGTATGATGTTTCGAATAAACAGAAAAACAAATTTAGCAACAGACTGAATCAACTGTGATACTCCAAGGAATGATATGTGAGATTGTTTCTAACCTCAGCCACCAGGCCCTATAATGAGATACCCCATGGCTGTGGTGATATTGTTTCTTGTCTGCTAAATATAGCCAATGGCTGACATCCTGCACTGTGAAAATGTTGATAGACAGACAGACAGACAGACAGACAGACAGACAGACAGATAGATAGATAGATAGATAGATAGATAGATAGATAGATAGATAGATAGATAGATA
>JANRMT010062719.1:0-10225 GCA_026402145.1 Polypterus bichir lapradei | reverse complement strand
GATAGATAGATAGATAGATAGATAGATAGATAGATAGATAGATAGATAGACAGACATTTTTGCTGTGTTAAGAATCTCTACTGGGAGCCATTGCCCTCTAGTATATATATGTTTATATTATATTAGTATATAATAAACTTTGCTGATATATAATGTCAAGTCCACAATAACAGATATACCACCCCTATTGCAAAGTAATTATTATTTTTTGTTTTTGTCTTGATCAATCCAGACCTGAAGTACTGCAATACCTAAAACGTTGTATCATTTTATGCCAGACTCACCAAAGACAATTCAGCTGCAACTAAACTTAATTTATATTTCAAAACGTACATAACATAATATAACATTCTCAGATCCAAATTAATCCATTTCTGAGTTCCAGAGGAACTAGATCCCATCCTGGGAGCACTGGGCACAAGACAATGAAAAAGACCATTGTTGACACCTCTCTCTAACACATCCTCACTGATATATTTAAATGGGAGTATTAGTAAATTATTGGAAATAATTATTAAGGAAAAAATGAATGACACATACCAAAAATGGTGCATTAGTGAACAGTTAATATTGGTTTAGATAGGGGAGATCACATTTCACCAATATGGTGGAACTCTATGAAAAAGCAACAAATCATACAACCAGAGATGTGCATAGAATATTAAATATCTCCATTTATTGGAAGTCTTTTGATTCAGTCATACTTGCCAGGCCAGTGATGATCAAACAGAGGAGTAGAGTTCAAGGTGCAGCGTGTGTTGATGGATGTAAAACACAGGAAGCAAAGTGTAATAATGCAAGGAATCTTTTCAGAATTAGGTGATTTTAAAGAGTTGTTAAGTGGTGGTAACTGCTCTCTTTAATATCCATAAATGATCTTGATCTTGATATAAATAATAAACTAATTAAGTTTGCAGATGATTCCACACTAGGTGGAAGAGCAAATAATCTAGAATCATCTGAATTGTTACAGATGGACATGAACACAATTCAAAAACTGGCAAATTTACATTTACAACTATAAACATTAAGTGCTACACGTAGAAAGTACAAATTTTAGATGTTAAGGCACAATTGGAGTTTTAGAATTTGAAAGTACACCTTTTGAGAAGGATCTAGCACTCATAGTGGACTGTTCACTACCTTCATCCAGTCATTGTACAAAAGCAATTAAGGCAACTAATAGGATCTTAGGTGATGAGCGGAGTACAAGTCAAAGGAAGTGCCAAGTGAAGTTTTAGTTTTCATGTTACAAAACAGACATAGCAGTGCTAGGGAACAACTAGGCTGATTCAGTAGTAAAGGATATTAGCGCTGAAGAGAAATTGAAGAAGTTGCTGTTCTTTCAGTTTATGCAAAATGGAGATTAAGAGGTGACATCAATAAAGTGTTCACAATTATGAAGGAAATCAATACAATGTATTTAAGCTGTTACTTTAAAATGAACAAAGGGGCACAGATGAAAACTTGTTAAGGGTAAATTTTACAAAAAACGTAGAATTTTATTTTTTTTTTACACAGAAAAATATAAACAAATAAATAAGTTACATAACAGTGTGGTAAACAGTAAGGAACCGTCAAATTCAACTATATGTTATAATTAGGTGAATAGGACTGATGAGCTTTGTTAGGCTGAATGACCAGTTCTAGTCAAAATTGTTCTAATGCTCTAACATCTCTGAGGATGTAAGATGAAAATTCATGCAGACACAAGAAGAATATATGAACTCCACATAAGTGCAGAATTCAAACTCAAGCATTTACACATGCACCGCTCCCCTCTTTATAGTGCAAAGCCCCATGTACCAGGTAAACATCACATAATTAACTGACTTTATGCCCACTAGAGAAAGGGCAGGAGGTCAGAGCACAATTAAAGGGATAAACACAGTTGCAGTAAAAAATGAAATTGCCATAATAGGTGGAACTCAGTTTGATTTGGGCAGTGTCATGGTAAACAAAGGCCAAAGAAAGGAAGCAATAGGTGAAGCAAATGCCTAGCTATGACATAGCCAAAAATATCAGTCAACAGAGCTTAGACTACTGAACTAATAAAAGCAGTCTGATGTTACAGGGACTTTTCGTCAGTGCCTGTTAGTGATGTCACAGCATTCATTTATGCAAAGGTACACTCTAAAGCTTTGTTACATAAGATTACTTGTTTACAAATCATTTTTTGGGGCTACCCTTGGAAAGGCATTTAAAAAAAAAAAAGTTATGCGCTTATTCACAATTTCTACTTTAAGTCTAATTGAATGTTTTCATTCACACAAAATAACCGAACAGATGGAGCTGCTTGCATTGTGAGTTATCTATCACAAGCATGCTGTTAGCTCACTTTAAAAGTACTCTTACTTTTTTATCTGAATGATTTTTGTTTGCTCTGCCAGTTCTTTACATCCCTGGCATTAGAAGGAATGTCAGTAAAAGGGTCAGACACTCATATGGATGGTCCAAGAGTGCAGTAAGAACTGTAGGGTAAGTAAAGTAAAGAGCAGGCAGGTTCAGAGCAGAAATATTGTGATACAAAGATTGAAAGGAAATAAGCAGAAGTCTAGGAGGTATGAAAAACCACTAAACGCCAGAGAACTATATGATAACTCTGATAATATATTAGACTGGCCAATGGTAGCCACTCTGAAAAGAAAAGAAAACAACGTTTTAGCTTGAGTCAAGATGGTTGCAAGCAGAGACACAAAAGGTCTTTCTAGTAAATTTGACAAAGGCTTATTCATTCATTCATTTCATTATATTTTCTAAATCAAGTCAGAAAAGATAGAAATTGGTCATTATAGCATTCATTATTCAGACTGATACAGAGATTGAAAAAATATGGAATATTTGCATGAATGAAGTGTAGAAAAACTCAGGCATTCTTACAGTTTACAGTTTTTAGTGCTAAAAATGCAGCTGCACTTTCCAGTTTCTATATAGCTTATTACTACAGTGACATCCTCAACGTGCTTTGCAGAAAATGTAAAAAATCATGGAGCTAATGGGCAAGAAAATCTAGTACATTGACTACATTTGAAACACAATCACATTTTAAAAGAAAACCACATTTGGAAGCCTAACTGCCAAGTCCAAAGAAGATAACCACACTGCTTGGCTTCTACTGTGAGATAAGATATAAGGCAGTAATCTTAAAATGTATACAAATTCAGTTAAAACGAACAAGAGATTCAACATCATAATAAAAAGGAAAAAAGAGACCATTTATTTCACATGGATTAAACAGGCAGCCAGAGAACAGTATTCTTAATGACAGGCATGAAGGGATCTTCATCAAATGTTTGTGGGAAAAAATGTGAGCACAGTAGCTTGGCAAAAAACCAGTCTCACATCACTTTCACGCTTGGCACTTTCATCTGAAGCCGGTAGAGTCTGTAATAATCAGGGTGAAGTACAATGAGAAACGTCATTGGCATCACAATCCTGAATGATGGCTAAAGATTTGAATAGGCTGTAAATCTCAAAATGGAAATATTCCTAATGAAATTACGATGCTACACTTTTCAAAACACAGTACAATGGGTTTACCAAAGATCTTAACAATATAAGATCTTAATTTACCCAATAGAAATAAAGAACTTTCAACCTAATAAAGAAAGCACAAAAAACAGGAACTGCTTTTAAGTTTGGACTTATTACCATGTGAGCAAAGAACAATGAAATACAGTACTTCCCATGCAGTAGTAATTGCAGGACAATACCAAGAATGGAGAAGGAACACAAACACTGAGAGTGAATACAATATTGTATGCTAAAATTAACATTGCACATTATATACAGTACAAGAAATAGTCACGCAGTATATGTAATAGTCGATCTATAGATAAAAACTGTCCCTAAAACTAATGGGGTGAGTGCAAGGATCTTGTACTGCTGGTGAAACAAATGTTGGAGAAATAAATGTGTCCGTGTAGGATATTGCAGGACTTCAAAAATATTGCTTGCCTTTTTATTTTTCATGTGAGTGTGTGTGTGTGTTTGTGTTATCAGTGCACATTTCAGATGGAAGCTTGTGTCAGTAATAAAGAGGTGACATACTCTACCAGGATGTTATACAGCAAATGAGGATGGACTCCATTGTATACCTACAGAAGTGAGTGAACTTAAAGACACCAGGATTTCTTCAGGTATCTAAGGAAGTAAAAAGAGCCTTTGTGATTAACTACCCTCCACTACTATGTGGAATGTGTCCTAGCCACAGCCTTTCACTATGCTGCATATGTATACAGTATGTAAATATGTACAATATGCTATGGGTAGCTGGAAATTCATAAAGGGAGAAAATGAATCACATATCTTAAAATAGTTTATATTACTAAGCTTTTGACTCCTATCAGGAATCATCATTGGAGGAAAATGATTAGACACAGCAATCCAAGGCAATATGTAGCAAATGAGGAAGGGAGAGTAGGTGGAGGGGGGGGGGGCTTGATTAGATGGGGTTCGTAGAGTGATCATAAAGTCTTATTTATGATGTGCATGCTCTTCTTTTCAAACATGCATACGTGTATATAAAAAGTACATCATTGCAGTATGTTTTTATATGGTGTTTTGTGTGATGTTCTATTGATCTCAGCAACAAACTGAAATACATTTACAACAGATAGATGGGTACAGTAGATACTGGTGTACATGAAGTGCAAAATATAGCTTTAAGTAAAGGGTAATTTTGAAAAATGAATTTTATTTATTTTATACAGTATAGCGCTTTTATGTTATGAAAGGTATAGCATTAGGAAGACTGTGTGATGAAAAAATATTTTGGATTATATGTTGTGCCACACCTAAGGAACAGGTTTAATATTACTTGTTTTGCAGTCAATTAAACAGGATTTACCATGGTGGTACCCCAAATCATTTTCTCTCTTTTCAGGTTACTATGACAGTTGAGAAAAAGAACATGAAACAATTCCACTATTTACAAACAGTCGAAAGCCATCCGAACCTTCGTAATATAGTACAATGAACAGGCCTGGCAATACCTGTGTAGAGTTGTTTTTTCTCACATCCTAAATATATGATATTTAGTTTAACTGGGTACAAAATTGACTCAATGAAAGTGTGTTTCTGTGTGTGTCCTGTAGTGGACTGGTATGCGGTCCAATGATGGATTCTGTATTATGCCCAGTGCTGCTAGTATAGGCACCAGCTCCCCATAAACCTGAAGTGCATTAACAGATTTTAAAATGCATGGATGGATTCAAGAGAGTCACAAATTAGGAATATTACTAGTACAGTCTTTAGTATGTGATTTCTAGAGATTTACATAATAAACATAAAGTTCAGTTTTATGATGTCACATACTGTACAAGCAGAACATATTTTGTCTAAATAGATTAATAAAATCCATCCATCCATCCATCTAACATTAAAACCTGGCCTCACTAACCATTATAAGATGCTCAAAATATGGAAAAGAGAAAAAAAATTTCAATAAAACAAAAAGACTTAGCTATGCAACAGTAATATTTTATACAAAGGAAGATCAGAGGAAAAAATAAGCCCTAGCTTTGCAAGCAATAGTTCTAATTTTTTATTTTTTTTCAAAATAATAACATATTGCATTTTATTCTTTTTCAATTCACTTATTGTAGTCATGCAAAATCTCAAAGCAATTTTTCATGGTTCCCAAGGCTTTAAGGCATTTTAAAACCCTTACTTTGCAAGTTTAAAGAAATTAAACCAGTGATTGCAAAAGAGTAAAATAGAAAGAGCTGATGAAAATAATATATTGTAGCACCAAACGCATATTAATATTTTCCAAATATTACTTCATTTCTTTGGATAAATGAACCTCTCTTATATATATGTAGTGCAATGAAAGAACAAGGGGAGACGAAAACTTAGTAGTGCTGGGATTCCCACACAGACACCCGCAGGGCATGCTGGGATCTGTACTCCCGTGGGGAAGTCTGGCTGTGTTCCATTGTGGCAGCCAGGGGGAGCTGTTGGGATTCATAGTCTCTACTTTCAGGGACTTCCAGCTGACCTGGAAATGCTTCCAACGGGACTTAACCCTAGCACCGGAAGTACTCCCTGGTCATAGATAAATGAAGCTACTCAAGCTCAGCAAGATAAGTCAAAGTTGGGAGAGGAGCTAAACAACACTCGCCTGGAAGGAGTCGTGGAGAAAGGAGAAAAAATGCTGTATTGGGCTGTGTTAAAAGGAAGAAAACTATTAAAGGTATTTGTATAAATAAAATATGTCTAATTACACCTGGGACTGTTTTTTTGTAGTTATGTCTGGGGCTTAGGGCTTGGTGGCACCCCTGGTGGTCTCAATATATGTACATTTCACTAATATATCTCCTTTCTCATGTTAAAAGTGCTTGTGTGATTGTAAAATAATTGTAAATACAAAATAAATGTTTTTGCTCATATTATAAAATACAAAAGGGGCAAGCTCTGGTAAATCCTTAACAGTATAAATACTTCCTCAGCCTGTGTCATACACTGCCTAATTCATTTAGGTACTGAACATCATATATTGTTGCTCTATTTCAATTGAGACTATAATTAAATTTACCCAGGATTAAAGTTTTTAATCACCAGCCTGTCATGACCATGTGCTCTGACTTTAACCTTCGCTTACATCTTCGATCTTATGCAGTGTTTTTTGGGAGATAGCGTACAATACACTTGCTCAGTCATTACACTTGTGGGATAATATACCTACTAGATAACCATTGTTAGCATATTTTCCACTATTGTTTACATGGTATCAATAAAGAAACTAATCTTTTTTTTTTTTTATCTTTTCATGTTCTGAGTGTGTGCTATCAAAATCCATCCATCCGTTTTCCAGCCTGCTATATCCTAATTACAGGGTCACGGGGGTCTGCTGGAGCCAATCCCAGCCAACACAGGGCGCAAGCCAGGAACCAATCCTGGGCAGGGTGCCAACCCACTGCAGGACACACACACATACACACCAAACACACACTAGGGACAATTTAGGATCGCCAATGTACCTAACCTGCATGTCTTTGGACGGTGGGAGGAAACTGGAGCACCTGGAGGATCTTCTGTGCAGTAGGTCGTGAAGCAAATAAATATTTAAATCCATTGTCCCTCTGTAGGTACTAAAGTAAATTTATCTTCAAGATATCACATGGGAGCAAATTAACAACAACAAGAACAACAATAAAAACAATAATAATATCTTGAAAAACACCTGAGAAGCAGTATTACACAGTTTCTATTAGATTAAATTTATATACTTTTTTTAGACAGATAAGAGCTACTGGTTACTCTCAGAGACCAATCAAGTTTGATCACCCAGGTCATACAAATGCCCCATGGGTTGTAAATGCAGAAGACACCCTAGCTATCATGTGAGTTCACTTAAGCTAACATATATGTAAAATGTACACGAAATGTATGAAACACTGTAAATGTATTGTAAAATATTAAAATATATATAAAAAAATTCTTCCTGGTAAATTGTTACGTGTCTACACTTTGTGATATATGTGTGAAACTTACTCATAATTAACCTCTGTGAGTGCCTATGTTTTTGTTGAAGAAATAATTTTAAAGTAATAGCTTTTATCTTAGGTTAAGTCACCTCTTTAACTGTGCATGTTTAAGATTGAAAGATGAATCTCGTTCAGCCTTTCCTTATACATCTCTAAATACTCTATAACATACAGTATTTTGGGTATCTTCAATGGGCTTTCACCCTGTCCAGTGTTCTTTCCTGCCTCACATCCAATACTGTTGAGATAATCTAGGGCTGCTGCAACTCTTAATGCGGGTTTTGTAAATGTTATTTTTTTTAGTGTACCTACATGGTAATGAACATTTGTGTCCTTCCTTCCTTGCTTCAGATCAGTTTTTCATTGTTTTACCTTTTAGCACTCCCAATAGTTTACAAATTAATTGATAGTTTCTAATGAAGGTTAATGCTTCACCTATGGAAAAGAAGATATATTCGCTTACTTGATGATGTGGTCATTATCAGAAAAAATACCTCTAGTTTTTTTGGATTATTAATAAATGCACCAAAGGGCAATTTTACACCTGAATTCAATTCAGAAAGTCTTTCCTAAGGTTACTATTACTCTTTTGAGTCAAAAACATCACGCTGCATAATTTTTATTTTGTTTTTTCTCAGTTAACATGCTAGAAAACTAAACAAAACTAATAAACTATAAAGCTAAGAAAATACACAGTGCTTTAATATTAAAATGAATCAAAAATATGATGAGCTTCAAGTAACGTGAAAGAGCTACTGCATATTTTGCTTGCTCACCTCTAAACTTAGATGTTGTTGTTTATTTCAGTATATCTGGAGGTGCACTGCCTGCATCTCATCTTTGCCTGTATGAAGTTTGCAAGCTCTTCCCTGAGTCTTATGGGTTTTACTCCAGTATGTAATGCTTTCATCACACATCACCAACCGCATGCTGATTAGATTAACTGGCAATTCCAAATTAACTTCAGAAGAGGATCTGCGATGGCCTGGTGCTCTAACCAGGACTGTTTCCTACCTTTCCCCAAGATGTGTTAGGATAGGCTTTAAGTGAACTTAAGAATATAACGTTAAGTTAAATATACGTGGGTGGAACAATAGCACAGTAGGTGCTACTGCTGCCTCACAGCTGTGTTTGCCTTGTGCTTTGTTCTCTGTCTGTGTGTAGTTTACTAGTTCCTCAAACCAAATCATCCATTTATTTTCTGAACTCACTTATTTCTATACAGATACCAACCCTGGCTGGGATACCTTTCTCCCCTACAACTTTAAAATGGAAATGGTGTGATGAAAAAAACGAATTAATGCTTTATAAATGTATTCATCTCTGCAACCCATATTTCTCTTTTTCTGCATTCAACTTTTTTTTTTTTTAAAGAGCGTAAGTATTGACTTATTAGGGCTTTCATCTGACTATAAACAGTAGTAATCTACTCAGGTCATTTTAAGCAAAAAATTATAATATCCTCAACAATGAAGATTTCTTTGTTTTCCAAAGGATGCAGAGGAGATGAGCTAATGGCAAGCATACAGTACCTGCGCTGCATCAATAAATCATGTCAGACCTGAGCTGAATAATCAGTCTGGCATTCCTCCATTAGGATGATCCCATAATTTACTGTAAAATCATTATTTTCACTTTTTTCTGTGAAGACGCACTCAGAAGCAATTTCCACAATTGAAATAACAATGAAGTAGTCTGAAAAGCAATCTTAATGTAGTCCAGCTCAGCTGCTTTGTTGAAATGTGTTGTAGAATTTAGATGCAAACATTACTGTTCTGAGTATTTGATCAATGTGTAATGGCAGTTGTATCCCCATCCATGCATCTTGGATACAGTTTTTTTTTAACTATCATTATCACCTTATAGTGCTTTGAGACAAAATAAAAATGCTTTTATACACCTACTCCTGTCACCACTGTCTTTTAAATATAAACTTCCAAAATGTGCTATTAGTTAAACTAATAAGAATCACAAATATTTCAATGAACTGCCATTGAACCATCTCTTGCATTTAAATGAAAACAATGTAAATGTTAAAATAAAATTTACAGCAGTATAAATTACCAGCAGGAAGGTGGGTAAAGGTGCCATCTCACAGATTCAATGCCCATGCCCAGCTGTTGTTCCTGTAGAGTCTGTACATTTGCTGTGTCTGTGCGAGTCTCCATTCAGGAAATCAGTTTTCCTTCCATATACCCAAAGATGAGCTGGCATCATTGATTGGCGATTCCAAACTAGCTCTTTATGATTGTGGGTGTGTGCACTAGTGACCTTTGAGATGGACTGACACCATCTCCACAGCTGTTTGCTGCCTTTAGTTCACTGCCCCATGACAGGATTGGATTAAAAGGGTCTACCAATGCTAGGTTACATTTAATTAGCAAATGATGAAAACTGAATATAATATAATAGTTTAAATCATGTGTTGTATGGAATCAATAGGATTAGCAAACACAAAGTAGAAATTAAAACTAATGATTAGAAACGGATAGTTTATTTGGAAATACAGTAAGTACTTAGCATTTCATTGAATTAAACTACAACAGCTTATTATGACCTAAACAATCTTAGATTAATTATGTAACTTACTTTAAGTTGTTTTTATTATTATAAATACTGACACCCAAAACACAATGTAGACATAGTATACTTTTGAACAAAAGTATATTCTTAGGGACAAATACAGTGCTATCTATCTATCTATCTATCTATCTATCTATCTATCTATCTATCTA
>JANRMT010062717.1:0-14629 GCA_026402145.1 Polypterus bichir lapradei | reverse complement strand
TATATATATATATAGAGAGAGAGAGAGAGAGAGAGAGAGAGAGATACTGTCATATGAAAAAGTGTGGGAACCCCTCTCAGCCTGCACAATAATTTACTCTATTTTCAACAAAAAAGATAACAGTTGTATATCTTTCATTTCCTATTTGCTGTATTTGTATACTCAGTACTCAGTCACATATTACATATATTTCTTCTGATAGATTTGATTAACTGACAGCACTATGACTGAGTCAGTTTGTCTTAGGAAATTTCCCAGGCAAAGCTGGGTAACACAGCTAGTTTAAAATTAAACTGAAAAAAATACCCACTATATTCATAAATGCTAGAGGTGGAGCTATCGATTTCATGAAATAGTAATCAAATATTAATTCCTCAGAATTAGCAAATCACCTTTTGGCTAATACCATATCAACAACGTTCAGCACATCAATATCAAAACAATCTGTCGTACCCCAGTTTGTATTTTGTAAGAAAATTAAAAGGGCCACTTACTCCTCATCAGTTATTGATTCGTAACAGCTGTCACAGACCCGCACTTCAAACTCAAAACCCATCAAAGGGATTGTCGAGCGCTTGGAGCTGCACTTTCCACACACCGCTTTTCCACACTTTCGACAGTGATGCTGTGGAATCAGAAAAAATGAAAAGCTTACTATATAACTAAAAAAAAGTATGTTTGAATATTACAAGGTGACAAAAAATAACAACAAACAAATAAATGGATTCAATAATACAAAAATGACATCTTTATGATTTTTTTTAAACGTGACAAAATCCATTGTTTTGACGTGAGTATGAAAAATGATTTTTATAACACTTTGACAAAGGTTTTGTATTAATTTAGGGAGTAGTAAGTAGTAACAGAAATATAAGTAGATAGGTAGATAGATGGATTGTACATAATTTATCTTAAGGAAGAAGTCAGGAAATATAAATATAACAAATAACAACACCACGCCCCACCTTCTCCCTAACACATACAAAAATTACAAAAAAGAAAAGATTTTTGACTTGACTAAAGTTAAGAGAGCAGTTCAAGTGAGGCATTATAAAGGCATTGTAGTATTTTGCTGTTATTATATGTGTGTTTTTTGTCCAGGTTGGCTTTTTTCTGTTTGATATGTAGATTTAATTTCTTACTGTGTGTCATTTTTGTTTTAGTTTTAAGGAAGTTGTGTTCCTAGCTTACTTTCTATTTGTCATCACTTTCCTGTTTGTGCTGTCATGAGATTCTGGATCGGTGGCGTCCTCTTTATCTTAGCTATAAATACAATGGTGCATGGCAGGTTTGATATCTCTTGGGTGAATCTTTAATATATAATACGCTACCGTGGCTGTTCGTTTGGCTGTCCAGGATTTTAAATCACCTGTAGCTCGCAAACCTTTTGTCTGATTGACCTGAAATTTGGTACACATACACTACGTGACGTCTACTATCCGCTTTAATGGTGATGATTGACTTACAAGGTTATTCATCTTTTTATTTTTATTTTATTATATTGTAGAATCAACTCTCAGCAGCAGCCAGCAGGTTGGCCATGCGGCGCATGCATACAGGCACCATTCTCATTCTCTACCACCTTCACCGTCACTTCCCCTACCTCTGCATATCTTAAATCATTCTTGAGGCAGATTGAGGACTTAAGTGCCAGCTTAAGTGAAAAATTAAGGAAAACATACTACGTAATTGCAAAACAAACACTGACTTAATCAGTTTTAACGCAAAAAGATGCAGAATGAAGAAGAGAAGAAGTGGGCCACTAGGGTGGAGAAAAGTAGAGCTGCTCAAGAAGCAGCAAGCGCATCAACCTCTGAACAAACGAATGCTAAATGTACAGAGAAAGAGGATGAAAACTAGGAATGCAAAGTCAAGTGTAATCGCAGTGCGCCATTACTGGTATCTTATAAAAACTGAAAACATAACCGGGAGTTAGCTTTTTTACCAAGTAGGCCCAAGTGTAAGCATTTTGGTTTTGACTGCAGCTGTGTTCCTGACATCTAATTTTATTTTTGCCCTTTGATTTTGTCAATTTGGTTCTGACTGTCATCCTGGCTTGCCTCTGACCTTGTCTTTCAGTCTCTGTATCATCTCCTAGATTGCCTTTGCTCAAAATAATTCTTGGGCACACTATTGAGACTATAACAGACAAATTGCTATAGGTATGAAGGAGCATCAGTAGCATGTATTGACACACTTCTGTTGAATAATTTGTTGGCTAAAAGTAGTTAATGATAGTACATCAGAGAGGATGTGCAACATTGTTCACAATGGGTGTCAGTTTTGTCTTCATTCTCTCCTTTGTTACTAATAGTGGCTTGATGTAGATGCTCTTTGGTGCTGAAAAAAATCAATAACCAGTTCTTTGGTTTTGCTAATGAAGAGTTGAAAAAAAATCTTTTTACACCAAGAAACAAAGTTCTTTACCAGATTCATAAACTCTGTCTTCATAAGGCTCATACCAGGCTAATTGAGTGTTGTCAGTCCACTTGACTTCCATGTATTTGGGATATGAAAGTGCTGGAGACAACACAAAGCAGACATAAGGACAGAAAACTAGCCCCACAGAGACAGTGATGGGGCCAACTCTTAAGAGAGCTGCTGGGCAGCACAGCTAACCACCCAATCACAGTATCTAAATCCTCTACAAACACAATATCACTTTTTTCATCATGTCACCTAAACTGTATTAAGATTGTAATATTTTCTAAAAAAAACACAATTTAAAAATGAAAGCAAACCATTAATAGTATAATATATTTTTAAAATATTGATAAAATAAAACACTGCCTTTGTAATGCTGGACAACTCTACAGAGATTTTTTTTTATTTTAATATGCATAAAGTTATGTCTGTGTTGTTATTTCATGAAAATGTTCAACAGCACCAAAGGTTTATAACATTTAAGTATTTAAAATCATTTGCATAAGATTTTGTAGGTGGGGAAAATACAATTGTTGGTGCCATCACCTGAAAAACTGTCCACAGCAGTTACCTTTCTGTTGTTTCTTTTGTTTTTTTTTATCCAGTGACATAAATAATATGTTACTGTGTATCATTTAAATATCCTTATAAAGATTGGTGCTCTGGGTAGTACTGCAGCCTAGATGTTTTAGAGTCTTAGGTTGAAGTTCCACTGTAGCCATTGTCTTGTGGGAAGTTTGCACATTCTCCCCATAGCTATACACTGTGGTGGACGGCCGGGACACCTCTTCGATAAATGGTCCGGGGAAACAAGTATGGACTGAAGAGTACCTCCCCTAGGACGCTAGATGGCAGCCCCACCTCGGTTGGCAGTGGTGCCTCAGATTCTTGGCAGGGCTCCATGGGAGATGGAGTTCTCTACAACCCTGTTAGGATCTGGGGCTGCCTCCAGGGGGCGCTGCAGTTGTTCCTGAGCCCATGTGGGTGGCTTTTCTGCCATACCCGGAAGTGCAGCCAGAAACAGGTCATCAAACACCTGGAGCACTTCCGGGTGGGTTATAAAAGGAGTCAGCAGCCACCACTCCAAGAGCTAGAGTCGGGAGGAGGGAGACAAAGCTTGCCGGAGAGGAGTGGTGGAGAAAGAGAGAAAGAAAAGAATTGTGTGGTACTTTGCTTATTGGGACTATGTCATACCTGTGGGAAACAGGGAAGGCGTTGCCCACAGGCAAAGAAAAAGAAAATAAAAACATTTATTTGTTTCTCCAGCATGCTTTCTATGTCTGTCTGTGTCGGGTTGAGCGTTGATATAGCACCTTTTGTCGCAACACATTTTCTCTGTTACTGGTGACATTAAATTGGGAGCATGTGAGTGAGTGTGGGTCAGTTTGTGTGTGTGCGCAGAATACAGTAGACTGGCAGGACCTGAACCCAGGATGTGCTGTGGTCCCAAAACAAAGAACCAGAGTAACTGAGTTTGCTAAAGTTTTTTGGGAGTTGGTTAGGGTGCTTCAAAGTCTTGTTTTTGCTTCTTCGTGTGCGCCATCAATAGATAGAGTATGTGCTTTGTGTTAGTGGCAATAACATGCATTTCTTGAAAAATAAGCGTCAAATTTTTATGTACTGTGAACCTTTTTACTAATTGTATATAAGCAATGAATTTATGTTGTTGGATATTTAAGTTAAATGTTACAGTGTAGTCATTATGCCAATTTTCAATCAAATGCACCATATTGAATGAATTGTGTGTGTTTGTCGTGTTCTTTTCTTGTTCTTTTGTGGTTTACAGTGTTAACAAATAATAAATACCTATTCATTTGCCTAAGTACATTTTAGTACTATATGAACACAGAACCGAATAGCCAAGTTTTTAAATTGTTGGATAATTATTCTCTTTTAGGATAAGATACTTGTTGTCTTAACTTTTGATTTATTGTTTTTAATGATTGAACAGCAACGTTCCAAGTAGGTAAAATTGCAAAGAGTGATAATTGCTATTAATTATTCCAAGAACAAAACTGTTACAGTTGTGGCTCAGTGGTGAGAATCACCATACAAGTGGAGTTGCAGCATTACCAATAAGAAGGCAAAATTAGGCTTTTACATTATACTTGGTAATTACAGTTACATATCTACAAAACAGTAATTTCTAGTTCTCTAAATGGAACAACATGAGCTAAATGCATTGCTTGATCATTTCAATATGGTAGCTGTATGTTTTCCTTGTATCTTTCTACCTTTTCCTCCAGTTTACTTCCATATTCCCAAAGATATGCAGCCTAGGTTAACTGGCAATGTCATATTAGCAACATGTCAGTGTGAGGATCTGAGTAGGCACAAGTGGGTCCTGAGATGGACTGGGTTGCTTCATGCCTTGCACCTCTTGCTGTCAGGATGGGCACTTCTTCAAGCAAATGTAAAATGAATTGCATGCATTTTAGTGTGTTGTGTTTTTACATGTGATCATTACCTATTTACATCACACACCATCTTACGAAACACGGAAAAAACATTCGAGTGTGATGCGCCTTCTTCAAAATCCAGCATTTGTTTTCACTTTGTTACTAGCAGAATAGCAGACTTTATAACAGTTCACAGCCTATTTCAAAGCAAACTCATTTATATGTGTATTTTTATTTTATCTTGTATAAAATAATAAGCTACCATAGTTAATTTTATACAAGAGTGATGCAACACAAACCAAATGCCATTAAAGTTCAAGAGAAAAAAAATGAAAACACTAGTACTTTTGTTAGAAATCGTAGGTGGTCACATAGATTGTTTACGTAATGACAGCCTGAATTGGTTACAAATAAAAAAAATCAGTATACAGAACAACAAAAACAAATTTCACTGTTATATACAGGAAATATTCTGTACAAAAACAAGAATTGTTGAAGATGGGAAAAGGACCTCTATTACAAACTGCTTAAACTATTAACCCACTAAAGAGTGCATCAGCAAATGACAATATGCATATCTTCTTTTTGGTACAGTTAAATAAATTAAACACTGAAAAATTAAGATTATGAGTCACTTGAATTGTCTACAGTGGACATGAGTTTTAATAAAATAAGTTGATAAAGAGAGTGTGAGAACTCCCCAGAACTGTCTGTGGATAATGCTAAGAAATTGCTGCTGCTTTGGCTGCTTATGAGGAAAATATGCTGCCATGAAACGAATATCAAATAAAACATATAAAGTGAAAACAGATTACTAAAGACCCTGCTTTGAGGAATGTTCAAAGAATCAGATTTTACAAGAAACTTTGGAAGGAGGTTTACTGTTTTGTAAAAAGAAGCAAAGTGTATTAACTTTGTTCTTTGTCAGGGGTTCCTAAATGGCAAGGTCATCAGAAAGGTGGAAAAAGGCAGGAGTTTGGTGGTTTCACCAATTCAGAGATATATGTTGCAACAGGAAGACTCTTTTTAGATAAATGTCAGAAACTGTCCAAGGTCAGCACACACTGTTGAAAGATGGACATAGTCTGATTTAAAAAAAAACATGTTTAGGAAACAGATAAACTCACAGTATTATGGAGCTTCCAGATGGTCTAGAAAATGTAGCTGCTTTATATTCAGGGTCAGATTAGGGCTTTTCTCTTTCTTTAGTACTGCTTAGCAACACTCTGCCAGTAAATGTACTTACTATATATTGTTGTTTACACAATGGATATCTCTTTTTTCCAAAGAGAAGTCAACAAGCAAATTAAACTTAAAACTACACTCACCAGTCACTATATTAGGTACACCTTGCTAGAACCGGTTTGGACCCCCTTTTGCCTTCAGAATTGCCATAATTCTTCAATGCATAGATTCAACAAGGTAACCCAGCCACAGGGGATGCACAAACCAGTGTGTTTCTTCGTGCCAGTCCCAAGCCTGGATAAATGGGGAGGGTTACGTCAGGAAGGGCGTCCGGTGTAAAATTTTGCCAAATCAATATGCGGACAACAATACAAATTTCCATAACCGTTCGGTCAAGCCCCGAGTTATCAACGACCGCCACCAGTTCTGTTAGCCAACAGGGTGCTGGCAGAAATTGGGCTACTGTTGTCCGAAGAAGGAGAAGAAGAGGGGGGACACGTGTCTTCCTGGAAGAAGATGATCCACTGTGGCAACCCCTAAAGGGAGCAGCCGAAAGAAGAAGAAGATAGATTCAACAGGGTGCTGGAAACATTCCTCTGGGATTTTCGTCCATATTGACATGATAGCATCATGCTATTGCTATAGATTTGTCGGCTACATATCCATGATACAAATCTCCTGTTCCACCACATCCCAAAGGTGCTGTATTGGATTGAGATATGATGACTGTGGAAGCCATTTGACTACAGTGAACTCATTGTCATGTTCAAAAAAACAGTCTAAGATTATTTAAGATTTGTGACAAGGTGTGTTATCCTGCTGGAAGTAGCCATCAGAAGATGGATACACTGTGGTCATAAAAAGATGGACATGGTCAGCAACAAACAGGTAGACTGTCGCATTTAAACAATGCTCAGTTGGTACTAACGGTCCCAAAATATGCCATGCAAATATCCCCCACACCTTTTACGCCACCACCACCACCAGCCTGAAGTATAGATACAAGGCATGATGGACCCATGCTTTCATTTTGTTGACACCAAATTCTGACCCTGCCATCCAAATGTTGCAGCAGAAATTGAGACTCATCAGACCAGGAAACATTTTCCAATCTTCTGTTGTCTAATTTTGGTGAGCCCATGCGAATTGTAGCCTCAGTTGCCTGTTCATAGCTGACAGGAGTGGCACCCACTGTGGTCTCCTGCTGCTTTAGCCCATCTGCTTGAAGGTTTCGACATGCTGTGTTTTCAGAGATGCTCTTCATACCTCAGTTGCAACGAATGTTGTTACTGTTGTCTTTCTATTAGCTTCAGCCTGTCTGGCCATTTTCATTTGACCACTGACATCAACAAGGCATTTTCGGCCAGAGAACTGCTGCTCACTGGACATTTTCTCATTTTTGGACCATTCCCTGTAAACCCTAGAGATGGTTGTGCGTGGAAATCCCAGATGATCAGCAGTTTTTGAAATATTCAGACCAGTCGATCTGGCACCAACAAGCATGCCACGTTCAAAGTCACTTAAATCACCTTTCTTCCTCATTCCAATGCTTGGTTTGAAGTTTAGCAGGTCATCTTGAAAATGTCTACATGCCTAAATGCATTGAGTTGCTGCCATGTGATTGGCTGAATAGATATTTGCATTAACAAGCAGTTATAGTGAATCCAGATTCTTTATAGGTCCTGTGGCATTCTTCAAGAATCTGCACGCAGTCCACTTCTTTTTAACATTTGTATGTGGCTGCTTGTTTCACCAACATGAAGTCATGTTCCAATTCTATACTAACAACACCTTTGAAATTTTTTCTGAAGTGCACACACAAAATGGAAAAGTGAACTGCCTGCATCAGAGACCTAGGTGTCTATAAAAGTTTCTCAGCCTCAGCACTAAGGAAATTTAACTTGCTCTCATTAAGACTTGTTTTTTTGCAAAGCTACAGTTGTGCTTGAAAGTTTGTGAAACCTTTAGAATTTTCTATATTTCTGCATAAATATGACCTAATATGACATCATCAGATCTTCACTCAAGTCCTAAAAGTAGATAAAGAGAAACCAGTTAAACAAATGAGACAAAAATATTATACTTGGTCATTTATTTATTAAGGAAAATGATCGAATATTACATATTTGTGAGTGGCAAAAGTATGTGAACCTTTGCTTTCAGTATCTGGTGTGATCACTCTTTTCTGCAATAACTGCAACTAAACATTTCCGGTAACTTATGATCATTCCTGCACAATGGCTTGGAGGAATTTTAGCCCATTCCTCCGTATAGAACAGCTTCAAATCTGTGATGTTGGTGGGTTTCCTCACATTAACTGCTTGCTTCAGGTCCTTCCACAACATTTCAATTGGATTAAGGTCAGGACTTTGACTTGGCCATTCCAAAACATTAACTTTATTCTTCATTAACCATTCTTTGGTAGAACGACTTGTGTGCTTAGGGTCGTTGTCTTGCTGCATGACCCACCTTCTCTTGAGATTCAGTTCATGGGCAGATGTCCTGACATTTTCCTTTAGAATTCTCTGATATAATTCAGAATTCATTGTTCCATCAATGAAGGCAAACCATCCTGGCCCAGATGCAGAAAAACAGGCCCAAACCATGATACTACCACCACCATGTTTCACAGATGGGATAAGGTTCACATACTTTTGCCACTCATAAATATGTAATATTCGATCATTTTTCTCAATAAATAAATGACCAAGTATAATATTTTTCTCTCATTTGTTTAACTGGTTTCTCTTTATCTACTTTTAGGACTTGAGTGACAATCTGATGATGTTTTAGGTCATATTTATGCAGAAATATAGAAAATTCTAAAGGGTTCACAAACTTTCAAACACAACTGTAAATCAATTTGGTTCCGTTCATTTTATTCTTTTATGGTGAACTTCCATTAAAAAGCCGAGGGCACTGCACACATTTTCAAATAAACTGAATGGTAATTAGCAAAAACAATGAATACAATAAAACTTAAATCTCAATATTGAACAAATAAAGTCACCCAACTATATATCCTGAATAATATTTAAGTGGTATGAATTGATTCAAGGGCTTATTAGGTAAAATGGTTTTGCCTATAGGAATATGATCAAAAACATAATATATATACTACAGAATGCATTCACCCTACTTATATTTTTGGTTTGCAGTACATTTTCATCCAGTGACCTAGGCTTCATGATAATATTTTGTAGTGCCCCTGATAATTCCAAACCATAACAGCAAGATCTTGAGAAAGACTTTCAAGGTGGTCTTGGTACTTCCAAACATGCAAAGAGAACAAAGCCATATATTTACTAGGATCTATGTATACTTCTTCTTCTTCTTTCAGCTGCTCCCGTTAGGGGTCGCCACAGCAGATCATCTTCTTCAATATCTTTCTGTCCTCTGCCTCTTGTTCTGTTACACCCATCACCTGCATGTCCTCTCTCACCACATCCATAAACCTTGGCTTAGGCCTTCCTCTTTTCTCTTCCCTGGCAGCTCTATCCTTAGCGTCCTTCTCCCAATATACCCAGAATCTCTCCTCTGCTCATATCCAAACCAATGCAATCTGGCCTCTCTGACTTTGTCTTCCAACCGTCCAAGTTAAGCTGACTCTCTAATGTACTCATTTCTAATCCTGTTCATTGTCGTCACACCCAATGCAAATCTTAGCATCTTTAACTCTGCCACCTCCAGCTCCGTCTCCTGCTTTCTGGTCAGTGCCACCGTCTCCAACTCATATAACATAGCTGGTCTCACTACCGTCCTGTAGATCTTCCCTTTCACTCTTGCTGATACCGATCTGTCACAAATTACTCCTGACACTCTTCTCCGCCCATTCCACCCTGCCTGCACTCTCTTTTTTACCTCTCTTCCACAATCCCCATTACTCTGTACTGTTGATCCCAAGTATTTAAACTCATCCACCTTCGTCAACTCTACTCCCTGCATCCTCACCATTCCACTGACCTTCCTCTAATTCACACACATGTATTCTGTCTTGTTTCCTACTGACCTTCATTCCGCTTCTCTCTAGAGCAGATCTCCACCCCTCCAGGGTCTCCTCAACCTGCTCCCTACTATCGCTACAGATCACATTACTTAAATAATATTCTTGGCAAATATATGTCCTGAACCCTAAATGAAATGAATAGATTTACTGCTCTGCAATTGGCCACATTGTCCTCTGTTGGTGCTTTCCTTATGTTGAGCACATACTATAGAGCCATTAGTAGCCTTTATATCTATATATATATATAATTCACTAAGGGCACGCAAGACAGTGAACGCAAGACACTGAGCGCAAGACAGTGAGCGCAAGCAAGACTGAGAGCGCACGCAAGACAGAGAGCCCCACCCGTCAACTCTAACTAAGGGCAAGCAAGACAGAGAGCCATGCCTGCCAACTCATAGAGCCCCGCCCACCAACTCTAACACCATGGGATATGCACGACAGAGCCCCGCCTGCCATCTCTAATCCTACTTTCGCGTTCACCGTCGCTCTCGATCAAACAGCAATAATTAGCAAACAAACAAAGATAACTGGCAGTAACAGTGCAAAATTCACAATTGGTATGCCAGTTTGAAAAGATAAGTTTTGAGGGTAGTTTTAAAATGTGTTATTGAATCGAGCTGATGTATATGAGAGAGAAGAGAATTCCCGAGTTGAGGAGCACTATGAGAGATGCTCGAGCTCCCATAGCACAGAGTTTGATGTGTGGTACAGAAAGTACAGCTGCAGATGAGAATCAGAGTGAGCGAGGCGAGTGTCAGTCAGTAGGACATCAGTGAGGTTGTGGAGAGCTTTAAATGTTAAGAGAGGTATTTAGTATTGTATTCTGTAGTTAACAGGGAGCCAGTGAAGTTGAGAGAGAATAGGTGTAGTATGTTCAGTGGATTTAGAACAGCAGGTTATTATCCTGGCAGCAGAATTTTGAATAAATTGTAAGCGATGGATACGTTTTTGTGGGAAGACAGATAGAATACCATTACAGTAATCTATACATGAGATGACTCGGGCATTAACCAATACTTTAGTACTGTACTGTGTTGTGTAAGAACAGGACCAAGTCTAGAAATTTTTCAGAGATGGAAGAAAGCAGTCTGAGAAATGTTACTTATATGGGAGGAATTATTTATTAATAATAATAATAATAATAATAATAATAATAATAATAATAATTATTAGTATTATTTAATAATTGCCATTATTTGTGTATAAATGGATATAAATAATTGCATGTAAACGATTCGGCAAAATCTGTTGTATGTAAATAATGTAAAACATTATTGTTTTTTCATCAGAAAACCTGGTTTCCACGTCTACCTGTATTAGTTTAAATGGCACTTTTACCACTTGCAATAGGGCGGATGCGCTGACTTATCGTTTCGACTGGGCAACACAGTGAATGCAGCGTCTATCTATATACTGTATGTCTATGTTTTCCGTAGCCTGCTACAGGAAGGTACTCTCTCGACCATTGGCTTTGGTTTCGCTCCTTGCTATTTTCGTTATACTGCGATGGTGGTTTGAGTTTGAGAGTCAAAGAAAGAAATTAAGAAAATAAGCAAATATTTCCAGTTTAGTAAATACTGTTGAAAACATAATACGAATGACTGTTTATCACATTATTATTACACACAGAAAAATATTTCCAGTTTTCTAACTAGACGGTAAATTAATCTTTGTATGTTTTGGTACCAACTGCAGAAAGCCCAAATGCCTTTACTGACTTCAAAACAACATGATTGAAACTAAATCAGTAAATTTATTGAAGATGTTGCACAATTGCCACCCTTTCCACTGAAAACTGAAAGTCACCTCTCATAAATACACAAGACCTCTTTTGTTTCCTGCCTGGCTGTATTCATTGATTTGGTCAGGACAGTCAGCACTCTTTTGTTCCATTCAGAACAAACTGTCAACGCAGCATTTATAAAGAAAACAAGTAAAAATGCATCATCTGCTAATCATATCCTCAGTCAAACTCTGTTAATAAGCAGACCAGCAGGGAGTGTAAACTTAGAAATTTTGTTACTTTTACGATTTTAATAAAGAAGGCAGCCTTCACATCTGCTACAGTGAACTGAAAGCATATCATTTCTGTTTAATACTTCAAAAAAACAGACCGGTTTATTGAGCAGATAAAACAGGATTAACCAAGTCCTTTATGCCACACTGTACACATTCCATATCTAGAGATGTATGTATACATGGAAGGAAAATAAAATAGCTCACATACTATCAGAGTCCCAATATAAAAAATTCTTTGGATAGTTTTCTTTGTTTCAAATGTAGTATTTCTCAGGAATAACAATTAATACTAAGTAAAAAAAAAACATACCATTTGATGTTTATCCTGACAGTGGAAATTTTTAATCACCATTTTTTTCTTTTCATTTAAATATATTAATATCCGAAGAAGACTGCTGGTGCCAGATATCACCATATAACTAATATAGCTATTCCACTCACGTTTAGTCATGCAATATATCATGCCGTTTTCTTTACTGTATAAGACTCAGTTCCTGTGGCTATACTTTTCAGCCACTGAGTTAGTACCATCCCCAGGTACTTGATGGATAAAGTATAGAACAATTGTTTCCATATTTTTTACAAATGAAGCCTTAGTACCTTAAGGGACTTGTGCAAGATGAGTCAGTAGAAGGGGCTGATAAATACCTGTATGTTTTATTTCTGTTAGTCATTTTGTTATTCATTATTTTTAGAATTCTTTTTATTAGATTATTTCATCCCTTGTGTCTTCTGTTAATTTTTTAAGTTTTTTTATTTAGGAGTTTTTATTGGCACTTAAGGACTATGTGGTGTTCTTTCTGTCACTACATTCTGTCAGTAGTTAGTTTCCTACTTCTGTTTACTTCTGTCTTTCACTTGATGGAGTCTAAAGTGATCTTTTGATAATCAGATTACAATAATCCCTCCTCGATCGCGGGGGCTGCTTCCAGAACCCCCCACAAAAGGTGAAAATCCGCGAAGTAAAAACCATATGTTCATATGGTTATTTTTATATATTTTAAGCCCTTATAAACTCTCCCACACTATTATAAACATTTCCCGCACAGTTGTACAGCATAAACCCTTTGTATTCTCTTAGATATTAGGTAAGATTCGTTGAAATTATGTATGTAAACACACTGTTTATATACAGTAAATCCTAAATATTATTTTAAAGATATCGAGCGTCTCCGATATCACATATGTTACAGCCATTACGACAGACAGGCCACCAGCAATAAATATGTACAATGCAAGAAAAATTGTATACAGTAAAATGTGTGTACAGTGATACTAAATGTATGTACATGTAATAAGTACTGTACGTAGAAAATTAATTATGGTTACTCACCAACAATGACACGACGATTTGTCCGATAACGATAAATTTAATTTTTCTGCAGAACAAAGGAAAGCGTTACAGCTCTTCTAAATGAGCCTCTTCAGGCGATTGTGTAGCATTGCCGTTGTTCTTCTTCCGGCAGTCTTCAATCCAAACCCCTAAAGCAGATTCCATCTGGACTACTGCCTTATTACATCCACTTACAACTCGTTTTGCGCCCTGGTTAAAGGACACTGTGGCCGTATTCTTTTCCTCCTTTTTAAATAAAAAGAATCGTGGACTCATTGATGCTGTAATGGCGTCCTGCAGCGGTGTGGCTGTTCCCTTTATTCAACATATCCAAAACTTTTACCTTTTCGGCAGTTGTTAGCATTTTCCGTTGGCGCTTGGGCACGGCCCCTGAAGCAGTAGCAAGAGCAGATCGTATTGGAGCCATAATGAAGGGCTTGACTATGCACAAAGATAAATACAAAAGAGCACAAAAGTTGACTCTTTTTACACAGCGAAACACGTTGATGCTGAATGAGCGAGACGAGACTTCCTGGTTAACGCAGCGGAATCGAATTCGGCGCTCCATCGCTGAGCCAATCAGCACACAGGAACTTAACTGCGTGTTGTGATTGGGTAGCTTCTCAGCCATCCGCCAATAGTGTCCCTTGTATGAAATCAACTGGGCAAACCAACTGAGGAAGCATGTACCAGAAGTAAAAAGACCCATTGTCCGCAGAAACCCGTGAAGCAGCGAAAAATCCGTGTTATATATTTAGATATGCTTACATATAAAATCCGCGATAGAGTGAAGCCGCGAAAGTCGAAGCGTGATAAAGCGAGGGATTACTGTAGGCTTTTGTGGATTTAAGGAATTTTTGCTTTGTTATTACTAGTCTGGATTTTGGATTTGGTAATCATGAGCTTTTTTCTGTTTTGTTCTTAACTATGCATTTTGTGTTTTTTTTTTTTTTAATTTAGAATTTAGTGTTTGACTTTTTAAATTTTGATATTTTGGAATGATGCATTTTGTATGTTTCATGTTTTTTTGGTTCTTAAATTGTCTTTTTAATGACCAGTTTGCTTAATACATTTATTTATTATTGTAACTAGCAGAATACCCGCGCTTCGCAGCGGAGAAGTAGTGTGTTAAAGAAGGTATGAAAAAGAAAAGGAAAAATTTAAAAAATAATGTAACATGATTGTTAATGTAATTGTTTTGTCATTGATATGAGTGTTGTTCCCATATCTATATCTATATATATATATATATATCTATAT
>JANRMT010062716.1:0-13757 GCA_026402145.1 Polypterus bichir lapradei | reverse complement strand
ATCTATCTATCTATCTATCTATCTATCTATCTATCTATATTGTGCATAGTATAGTATAAAAATTTCAAGTAGGCCCCTTCAAATAGGCCAGCTTGAGGGAAATGTTTTCCAGCTTGATGTGAAACTAAAATACAATTAACCACACTGGTCTTTATGTCTATATATGTAGTGTCTGAAAACTTTAGACAGATAGGAAATACAAATAAATCATAATTTAGTAATGAATGCTTTGCTCTTCTTAATATTTCTTTGTTGAGCATTAAATTACACTTATCACACTCCAAATGTTAAGGTTCCTAAATATATCCTCAAAGTAGCATAAGCATAAGACAATAAATTGGTATAATTGTTAGCTCCAAAACTGTACTTTTGAACTCTAACTAATTTATTGTCTTTATGCAGTTTGTACCTTATCCATATGCCCTTGTGAATTTTGTCTACTGACTCTGTCTCTTTCTTCAAAGACATGTCTGTTAAACTGACTGAAATCTCTGAACTCGTCATGTATAAGTAAGAGTGAGGGTGTGGGTGATTAGAACGTTAGAACATTCTAGACAAGAACAGGCCATTCAGCCCAACAAAGCTCGCCAGTCCTATCCACTTATTTCTTCCAAAAAAACATCAAGTTGAGTTTTGAAAGTCCCTAACGTCTTACTGTCTACCACACTACTTGGTAGCTTATTCCAAGTGTCTATCTTTCTTCGTGTAAAGAAAAACTTCCTAATGTTTGTGCGAAATTTACCCTTAACAAGTTTCCAACTGTGTCCATGTATTCTTGATGAACTCATTCTAAAATAACAGTCTCGATCCACTGTACTAATTCCCTTCATAATTTTAAACACTTTAAATATGTCACCTCTTAATCTTCTTTTGCTTAAACTGTATAGGCTCAGCTCTTTTAATTTTTTTCTCATAATTCATCCCCTGTAGCCCTGGAATCAGCCTAGTCACTCTTCTCTGGACCTTTTCTAGCGCTGCTATGTCCTTTTTGTGATGGTTTCTTCTGACATTCTAGTGCTGTATCCAAAATTGGCTCCTGCTTTATGCGTGATACTGGTAGGACAGGCCCTGTTCTCCCTATAGCCATTTATTGGAAAAGGAGCTGACTTCATACAAATAAAAGTTTTCACATTAGATCCTTTTTAAGGGGCATTCAAAAAGCAGGACAGTTTTACATATCAAGCCAATAATTAGTCAAACTTTTCTTTTTAACTGGTAAACCGTTCTCCATATTTCTTTGCATATTCTTCAGTTCCATCTTTATCTCTATAAAAGTCATTACCATGAAATATACAGGTTCCCTCACAGAAGTTTTGAATCGTGCTAAAAGTTTAGGATCTTCCTCAGCAATAGCCAGTACCTGAGCTGCCTGTCTGTCTAACTTGCTTTTCCAGTCCAGTGTTGTAGGGAGCTGGAACCTATCCTGACAGCTTTGGATGTAAGGTGGTAACAAACCCCAAATGGGGTGCTAACTCTGTCACATTGCATAATCAATCCCACGGGGCCACTTTTAAGTCATCAATTAATATAAAATGTGCATCTTTGGAACTGAAGGGAAAAAACCCTCAGACATGGGGATAACATTCATTAATTACTTAAAAAGACAGATGATTCTTGAGCACACCAATCTATAAAAGGTAATATTCAGTCAGCTTTGATGAAACAAGAAAACAGTGAATCCAATTTATTCATAAAAGAGCTTAAGTGATGTCAACTTTACTGTAAAGGCGTTTCTAAATAGAAGAGCTGTGGTGGGAGATGGTCTGAAATACCAGAATACTGACCTGCATTAATATTACACATTAATTAATTTGCTTGTTTGTTCATTGTTGTTTTATGTGATTGATTAATTAATAAATCAATCAGCTTGCTCATTGATTCTGTTTATTAACTAACTACATAAATAATAAACAAATTTAGAATTTAGAATTTATTGTAACTATAGTATATTTGGTTGTTTATAGACAGTGAATTATATAAACAAAAGTAAACTTAAATTAGCAAGTAAGGTTGGAAGAAATGATGGTTATGTAAGATAGCATAAAGGTAACTTCACTCCCAAAATCTTCAGTGTGGGTGTTCACAAAAAGTGTCTTGAAGGCAAAGAGACAATCCAAGGTGTACAGCCTACACAAATCTCCTAATATGCTCTCAACCAAATAAGTCTATATTTTCTTGAGGGATGCACCAACTCCATCCATCAGTTTTATAAACTTGCTTTTTCCATTGCAGCATCATTTGAAGTTGAAGCCTGTCCCATCAGCACAGGGACTATACATCCCAGTGTGCACCCAGACACACTCATGTTTTGCCAGTTTAGAGGCATTAATCAACCTAAAGTGTGTGCCTTGGTGATGCAGACAAACTGGAAAAATCAGACTTATGCTGACATTGGAAGAACATTCAATCTCTGCAGAGATTACCCAAAGTGACTCAGGGAACTCAGGTCCCTTGTGTAGTGAATCGCCTTTTCCCAGATATTGTTTTTGTATACAGTATATACAGAAAATGATAAAATAATTAGTTTGAAAAAATCCATTATGAGAAAAAATTAAAGTCCACTTCAGAGGAAAGAAATATAAGCATGAGCATGCTTTTAACTTTGCCTGTAAAATTTAGTTTTTGTTTTACATGCTCCATCATAAGATATTTAAAAATCATAAGAGATTTAAAAATTTGGTTTGTGAATTCATTAATGGTATTTTCAACAAGCAGATCATTTATTCCCAGTTCTTGCTGTGGTGACTTAACATCATTTTTTATTAATTCTTGCTGTTCTCAAACAACTTTTCTAACTTTACCAAAAATGAAATATAACATACTAAAAAGCTGGGTTTACTAATCTAGTTAGAAAATTAAAAAGACCTTTAGTCCAGGGACACTGTGTACAACCTCTAGTGCTTCTATGGTGCGGTAAAATGCATGGATGTTTGGACTTTAAACCTCATTTTGTTATCCTAACAAGTCACCTCATTTGGCCGCACCTCAGCTTTCAATAATGAAACTGTAATGTTTTGTACGTTAGTTTGGGTAAAGTTGTATATCAAACTATAATAAAAATAAAAAGAATCTAAATGATAATAATCATAAAACAGTAACAGTGATACCACACAGAAAATAAACATTCATGCAGATAAAATTTTGCTTTTAACTATAATGACAAATCTATCAAGAATGCAAGCAAATACCTTTTTCGTCTTTCATTCACTAGGCGACACACTTCCTGCCACCGACTGTTGACAGTGGCAAGTTTCCCCTTAAAGATGCCAGTGTCTTCCGATGGAGTATCTTGGAGGATCTCTTCTCCTGTTGCATTTATCGCTGCCACAACTGCTTGGTGGCTGTCAATACCATGTTGCAGCACCTACAGGACAAGAATAATGTAAGGAAATTTTAATTTCCAGATAAGTTAAATCAAAAAAAGCAACATTTTAAAAACAAATGTTATATTAACTATGCTGTGCATGTTGATTTTTAGGCCTGGTAATCCCTGCATATGCTAAATAAAGGGGCACTGCCATATATGTAAGAGAAAGAGACAATGAGGTCAAAAAACGAATGCCAGAAGAGGCAAAACTTCACACTGGCACAAAATGGAATATTTTGTACTGTGCTGAGGAAATAACTTAGAGACCCGCTAAAGCAAACTGCAGGCTCAGAACTGAAGTGACACTAAGAGGCTACTATAGGAAGATCTGGCTTGGTCCTTAAAACAAATGAAATGCCATCCATGTCCCATGGATGGGGTTTTAATGCCACCACAAAAAAGACAGCTTCAGAGAGTTGGGATACGAAAGTGGTGGAATTTCAAAGCTTGAAAGAAAGAGATCCCAGTGTTTTTAGAGAGTAGAGGGACATTGGAGGTAGAATGAGCTGTGCTTGTGTGTGGTTTTGTGGTGGGAAAGTGGGTGACCCATCCCTCCTAACAAATTAGCAGGTTTTGTTTATTTTTTGACAGATTTTCCTATGTAGAATGCAAACTAAACTCCTTGATTATTGTCTTCCTGATTATAGAATTCTAGCTTTTGTTATAGGTCTTAGAGTGTGTCACAGGAGGCTGGGGGTCAGACCCAGCCGAGACGCCTGGAAGGACCGGGAGGTCTTCAATAAGTCCCCCGGGCCACGAGGGGGCAACCACCTTGGATGATGAGGGAACCACGGGGATGGAGCAAGATGGCTCAAACCCACTGGGGCCCGTGGCCACCACCAAGGGGCGCCCCGAGCGTCGTGGAGCCCAGGAGATTGACACTTCTGCCACACCTGGGAAGGTGGAGGGAATACCTTCCAGGGAAACCCTGAGTGTTTCCGGGTGCAAGGGCAGCACTTCCACCACACCAGGAAATGCTGCCAGAAGAACATCATCAAGCACCTGGAGCACATCCGGGAGGAAATAAAAGGGGCCACCTTCCTACAGTCGGGGAGCTAGAGTCGGGAGTAGGAGCAGGATGAAGCTCCCGGGACAGGAGGAAGAAAGGCGGCCCACGGACATTAGAGAAGCCCGTGTTGAGAGGTGTTTAGTGTGGGAGCACTGTGCGCTGTGTGGGACTTTTGTGGAGAACAAATAGTTTAATAAACGTCTATGGCAGTGACATCCAGTGTCTGTCTTTATGTGCTCAGGCTGTCTATCACAAGTGTTAGTTTTGTCATGTAATTTTAAAGCCAGATGGCATTTTTTGTTACTGAACTTGGCTTGTTTCTTACTATGTTACTTTTGTGCACTCAAGATGGAAGGATAGGGTGAGATAGCATGTATGGGGCATTGCCTCTGAAGGACGGCTAGATGGCAGCCCCCACTGGTTGCAGCAGTGCCACGGTCTCCCATAGGGCATCATGGGACTTGGAGTTTGTCGACTTAGCCCTGTTGGGTTCCATAGGTGCTGCCAGGGGGTGCTGCAAGGACTGGGAAGCCCTACTTTGTTGGGCTCTAATCTCACATGGTAGTGCTTCTGAACAACAGCTTTTAAACACGGGAAGTGCTTCCAGGTGGGACATAAAAGGAGCTGCCTGCCACTGTTCTAGGAGTTGGAGTCGGGAGGAAAGAGGACAAAGCTTGAGAAAGAGACACACAGAGAAAAGAAGACAAAGTATTGCTGAGTGCTGTGTACTGTGGCTGTGGTGGGAAATGCATACATGAGAAGAATTTCTCACAATAAATCATCTTTGCTTTTATAATCAAAGATGCAGTAATTATGCAGTAAGCATAATTTTCCTACTGGGGTAGAGAGCTGCCATGATGTCATACTTGATCCACTTGATCCAAAGTTCAACTACAAAGCACCCAGTACTGCCTCCAGTACAATAGCTTTTTAAGATGTTATTAATATTTGTAACAGCTTAGAGATGATCATAGTGTTGCAATCAAAAGTATAGATTATATGAATGAGTGAATGAATGAGGGACAAATCTTTTTTCACCAATGACTTTAGAGAAATTGGAAATAAAAGGAGAGTGGTTAACACAATAGTAAACCAGAAAAAAGTGGACAGGCCTTGCCATTTCACTTATATCCTATAAATGTATTTTCTTAATTGACATTTTCCATTTCTGGGCCATTGGAAGGAGCAGCCTATCCAGGCCTCAATTTCTAAATGGATCATTTTCAAAGACACACCAGTGTTATCATACATTGCGATCAGTCAACAGATGTATGTGGAACCTTCCTATACATTGTTATTGTCATAATCTTTCTTTTGTTTTTTTAGCATGGTTAAAAACAAGTAATATTCTTCTGTAACACTATTTAATTTTTCTCAAGGCCAACAGCATTTTCAGATTATTGTTGATGACGGTCACTATGACTGAGATTGTGTAATCTGTGACAACAATAACCACAGTGATATAAAGTTCAACACTGCGAACTTCCTGGTGGTCCAAGTTTGTAGATAAAACCAAAAATAAAAAATATAGTGTTATTTCTTAGTGTTATTGGTTGATCTCTGGTTACAACCTCTGTTCTGTTCTTTAACAGTGACTTATGCCCTTCATTTTGGCTCTGATTTATTAATTATTTTAGTTGTTTAAATTAAGGAGTCCAGCCATGCCATTTGTTCTCATCCCAATAATTTTAGTTAAAACTGTCATCAATAGCTGTGGCCACCTGCCTCTCTGACTGCTGTTGTTTAACACAGTTATTCCTAAATGTTTACGTTTCTATGCTCTATATTTCAGGTTTTGTACATTCTGATATGCTGTACTATAATTCTGTACACTGTTTAGAGCTTACTAAGGATATGATTATTCTCATAAGGCCACTTGGACAATGCCAAGAAAACCATAAAACAAAACGTATGAAAAGCCAGAGGATTTATGTGTCTTTATGCTTTCATCTCTCTCTCTCACTAACCCAAAAGAAGATTCATAACCTCTTGTCAAATTCTGTTACCTCTTGGCCCACAGCCACTTCTAGTTGATGTTGTCATACAAATCCCTGTTGTGCTCAAGAATTGCCTCAGATGATCAAACTTGTTTCTATTTGCAAAAGTGCAACACTGGTAGTATCTTAATGAATTTTATTATATACACACTTGGGATCCCAAGTCCCTTTTCTGTATTTATGTACTTTGTTTTTAAAATCCATTTTGATTCTTTTTTTTTTACCCAACAATGTTTCAAATACTGCGGTGGGCTGGCGCCCTGCCCGAGGTTTGTTTCCTGCCTTGCACCCTGTGTTGGCTGGGATTGGCTCCAGCAGACCCTGTAGTTAGGAATGCGGGTTGGATAATGGATGGATGGATGGATGGATGGATGTTTCAAATAGTACTTAAAAAATCAACATTTCCAATGTAAAGGCCTCATATGCTCCTGCAACAAACTGGTTACCCGATTTACAACTATATAATGGAATAAATAGGTCTAGAAAACAAATGAATAAAAGAAATATAAAATTTGATATGGGTGCTCCATCAAGGGCACTGTTTCCATTTTAGGACATCCTCATTTTTCGCTTTTCCACTCGTCAAACATCAGTATTGCTCCATATCATGTATAAATAGTCACTCGTCATGCATCACTACTCACTTATCATTCATCATGCCGTGCTCAGTTTTCACTCGTCATTTGTCACTTTTCATTTACCTTCTTTTTTTTCTTATCAGAGCTAATCATCGGGGTGAGTGATGACAGGGGACATGTAGCTTAATGATATATAAAGGAGCCCATTGGTTTGTTGAAATGTAAGTCAAAAACCTCCTTTTTGTTGCTGTTGCTAAACGAGCATGATATTAATAATAGGAAACACAATCAATAATAATAATTAAAAATTGGATTTATTTCAAAATCATAGTCAGTTGTGAGATGAAAATCAGCTTCCTATCTCCTGGTTTCTGGCTTGAGCATGATGCTCCCAGGACAGGCCCCAACAATTTCACACACTAGACTGATTCAGGAAATGGACACACGGTTACATAAGAAAAATAAAGCTTGGACCTGAAGATGGGATCAAGGAAATATTCAGTGATCATCCCTGTTGTTAATATACATTGGAAATAGATTCATCACCTCAATCAACTGATACAGGAAATGGACAGATTATTACATGAGGAAAATAAAGGTTGGACTTGAAGATGGGATCTAAATCTGTGAACTGGTATTTCAAGGTCAGCTCATTTCCTTCCCCACTATGCTACAACAGTTCCAATAGAGTAATTGCTCAGATTATTGGTTTTCTTGGCTAGTGTTGACATTTCAATTACCCAGTTTCTCATTTTAAATTTTTTTATGTCATCTTACGGTAAAGTGAGGTTATTTGGGCTAAACACAGTGTACTTATTAGAATCTTCCACATTAAAAATGACATTTGTTAAAATGTTTTATGTTATCCCACTGTCACAGGGCACAGCCTCTCAGTCATTTACAGAAAGGGGCAATATTACAAAGGTTATCATAAATAAGCATTTACATTTACTTCTGAAACATGTAGGAAATTGTCATTAGAAGGGGTCAAAGCAAACAAACTAAAACTATAGTTACTGGCCACTTGCCTCAACTTATTTCTACACTTGATGATTTTTTTTTGTTGTTGTTGTAGAGTGGATTTCTTTATCTATCCCCTAGATTAGCAGTTCTCAGTCTCAGTCCAGGGGACCCAATGTGGCTGCAGGTTTTGTTCCAAACAACTTCAGTTTTTAATTGGACTGCTATAGCGTAATGAAGTAATCTGTTATTACCCAGCTTCTGTGTTTTGGAGTCAATGTAAAAATTACAAAACTAAGTATGGTAATTTTTTTATTAAAATGTACTAAGCAGTTATATGTACTTCTTAGTTTTTAACAATATTTTGATCCTGATTTTCATTGTTCTTTTCCAGGTTTTGTAGTTTTTTAATCCATTAGTTGCTAATTAGTGGGTCTAACGCTATAAAGCAGTCGCAGCCTTTTATTATTCAGTGCTTTTTCCCAGGTGTCTGTACTGCTCTGTTTTAATTGTCATTATTAACATACAACGAAAGAAACAAACTGCACAGAAAAAGGTCAAATAAAAGGAAACAAATAAGTTCAGCATTTAAAGATACTGAAAAACTAGAAATACTTCTAAATATTTTATAAACGTAAATATTGTGCTCTTCTGAATGTAGAATAAGAGAAGAGAAAAAAGACCAGTTAATTAAATGAGATCAGTTATTATCACTGATTATGAATGTGGTTGGAACAAAAGCCTACAGCTACAGAGGGTCCCCAGGACTGAGTTTCAGAACCCCTACCAGAGATGATTTTTTCCTCCTTTAGTTCCCATTTTGTTGCACTTTTCTCTATGTTCAACAAGATGAATATTTCGATTATGACAAGGAAGTAAGCTCAGGAAAGTCCTAGTTGCCCCACCATACAACACTCACTGACCCAGAGCATGTGCAAAAAATTAGAAACAAAACAAATCTTTCAGTCTGGCTTCACATTCCTCCTTCCACTAGCTGAAATGGTTTCAATCAGAAACACTGCAACTAATTTATGCGATTATGGGATTAATTTTACACCAGGAGGTGGGTTAAACTAGTTATAACCTCTGTAATTTAAGTTTCATCCAAATTGCTTATGTCAATAACTTTTTACGGATTGTGTGTTTATGTCTTAGTAAAGATTACAGAGCCTTTACCTTCTATAAAAAAAGTCTATAAAAATAATTCCAGGTTAAACTAATCCCATGCAGAAAAATTCTGATATTTGAACGATTTGGACAAGACTAAAATTACAGAGGACTTCTGGCGACAATTATTATACTTTACCCTACCCCTCATTGCATAACAAATCCCATGCCCCACAGGAGAGGTAGTGTAGATTAGCTTCAGCAACACTTAAGCACAAGTAAACATATCCGCTGGATTTTTGCTGGTACACAGGGATATTTAACTTCAAAAAATATTTTACAACAACAACAACAACAACATTTATTTATATAGCACATATTCATACAAACAGTAGCTCAAAGTGCTTTACATAATAAAGAATAGAAAAATAAAAAAACACAATATGAAAACAAAATAAATCAGCATTAATTAACATCGAATTTTATGGAGGGCATCAGCCACAAGTCAGTCAGTCAGTCAGTCATTGTCCAACCTGCTATATCCTAAAACAGGGTCACGGGGCTCTGCTGGAGCCAATCCCAGCCAGCACAGGGTGCAAGGCAGAAACAAATCCCAGGCAGGGCGCCAGCCCACTGCAGGGCACACCCACACACATACACCAAACACACACTAGGGGCAATTTAGGATCGCCAACCTGCATGTCTTTGGACTGTGGGAGGAAACCAGAGCACCCAGAGGAAACCCACTCAGACACGGGGAGAACATGTAAACTCCATGCAGGGAGGACCCGGGAAGTAAACCCAGGTCTCCTTACTGTGAGGCAGCAGCACTACCCACTGTGCCACCGTGCTGCCCTCAGCCACAAGTGGAACATTTATTTTAACAAGAGCACATAGAATTAATTACCAGTTAGACAGAATAATTTGCCAAAAAGAGCTGGCTCTCTAAGTAAAAGAAACATTGCGAAACAACAAAAACAAAAAGAGTTCTCAATGTACTCAATGTTTCTTGAACTGTACTGTGTAATAAAGGCAGTGTCAACAAGACATGAGGGTTAATGTCAAATTTCACAAGACCATTTTACAACACTGCATTTTTAATCTAACTATGCATTTCTGTTTAAATGACTTTAATAACTTAGTTTCTTTCCACAAGAGAAGAGAAGTGGAAAAACATACATTTAATCAATAGGCACATCACTGCTGCCATTATTCTAAATAATTCTGGCTTTATTTAGCTCACACCTACCGTGATGAATTTCCACCTAATGTGGATGGGCTCACTTGCATATGAAATTACATAATGTATTCAGATAAAGTCAAGTATAAAGAAGGTAGAGCTAAAATACTACCTGCTCTTTCTTAAAACAGATTTTGCAAATTTAAACTGAACTACACTTTTTAGTCTTCATGTTTTCTGCAGCTGGTCTAAGCTCTGTTTCCTTACGAGCCTGAGTGGGATAAGCATGCAAAAATAATGGATTAACTTTTTTCTAATGTCCATTGGTAATCTATAATCTATAGTATATAAGTATATAGCATATGATAAGTAAGTATAAGTAAAGAAGAAGGCCTAAGAGAAGGTTTATGGATGTGGTGAGAGGGGACATGAAGGTGGTGGGTGTAACAGAGCAAGATGCAGAAGACAGGAAGATACAGAAAAGGATGATCCCCTGTGGCAACCTCTAACCGCAGCAGCCAAAAGAAGAAAAAGAAGTATATGATAAGCATGGTATAATTAGTAATCTAGTATATGATAAGAGATCTGCCTTCCCATTGGCTAGGGATTCAAAGCTTTGCCTTCAACTGCACAGTCAAGTTCCCTCCTAGAGCCTAACAAGATGCTGTCTGGATGAGTGGTTACTCTAAATTTTGTGCATGGCTGAGTTTGTGGTCTTTAAATAACAAATAATCACCTTTCCCATGGTCCTTTCATGCCTTTCATCCACTGCTGCTAGGTTGTAATTGTGCACTCACTGACCCTTAATATTGATTAGGCAGATTACAAAAATGGGCAGATGGATATTTGACCCTGAGAAAGTCACCTAGTTTGCCTGTGCTCTATAAGTGCAACCCTTGTACTGTATTTATGAAAGATGAATTACTTTATATTGTTAAAGTAAAGTGCTTTGGGATGACATTTATCCAGGAAACAGAGATTGATTAATTGCTATTTTACTTTTAATATGCTGCTGCCAGGATAAACTCTGGTGGCCAGCAGGTCAGACTTTGAAAATTGATGGATTCTCAGCTGTTGTGTGTAACAGACTATGCTAACAAGTGCTTTGACATTACATTTCCAGGGCTTCTGAACCATCTGGTTTGAGGGATGTAGCAGAGATATTTCTTACTTGGAAAACTGAAGTAAAAGTTAATCATGCCATTAAGCACCTTTTGCTATAAACAGTCTGAATCTTCAAAAAGGAAAGCTTTTATAAAAACAAAAGGTGCTCCCTTCAAGCAGCAGGAGATATTGTAAAGACTGTTGTCCAAATGATAACATATTGATTGCTGCAGAGTGCAGCTAACAGACAACTTTCTAGACACGGACATAATGAAAGTGTTGAAGATAAAATACAGTAGGTGTCTCCCCAAGATATCTGCCCCATCAATTAATCAGGGATTTGTTCTTTATAGAAAAAAATGCTGAAAAGAACTGCAATCCATTTTATTTGTAGGATGAACATTGTGTTCCTAGTGTCATAAAAAGTTATTAGTGCCTTTTTCTAAAATCAATACATGACCCATAATGTCTTATGTGCCTGTGTATATTTGTTTTGTTTGTCAAACAGCCAAATTATTTACCAATGGGAAAATAGAGATAAATGAAATGCCTAAAAAGGTTTTGGATCTGTCCTGCCTCAACTGCCTTTTTCACAATTATTGTGTTTACATTTGCTGTCATATCAAATTTAATTTGGTTTATATGTCATTGTCCTGAATGAAAAACTCTACAATATTCAAGAAAAAACAAAATTACATTAATTCTACTAGCATAGCACAACATAACATTCTCAAACACGGTTAATCCAATTAAAAGTAAAGGGGGACAAAGCCTCTCCTAGCAGCACGAGGTGCAAAGCAGCAGCCAGTCGATGTCAGTCAAACACAGGTCCTTCTCAGACATACACACACACCTATACAGGGCCAATTTGGAATCACCAATTAACTTAAATCACAAATCTTTGGTGACGTGTGAGAAAATAAAGAGTAACAGGAAGAAACTCCATGCAGACACAGGAAGACATGCACACTCCACCCAGACAATTAATGAAATTTCAACAAAAGCCACTGGATCAATCAAGCAGCAGAAAAGACCACTATACCACTGTGCTGTCTTGAATACTTCTAAATAAATTAAAAATAACAATGAATTCATCATTCTTTACCATGCTTTGTATGCCATACAGTACATAATGATAGACTGGTACAATCAATTGTCTATCATTATTGATTGATCCTCCTATTATAGCAGTCCATACTGTAATAGTGTAGTGCATTTCTTTATAGAAATTGTATCTTGAAGACAAATGAACATCCAAGGCAAATCCACAATTTACAGCAAACAACTTTAAAAAAAATTACAAATTTTCTGAAAAATTTTGAAGCATCTCTAAATAAGTGTAAAACACTGAATAAAACATTGTGTCTATAGCAATTCTTATGGAACTAGAGATGACTTTTAAATTCAACTTTGAAAAATCATTTAGTTTACACAGACAGTAAACAGGTAAATTGACCATCAATTACTTCTTCCTGTATGGATTTCATGACTGATAAGTATTTGTGGCAAAAAGGGGCACATGAGTCAAAAAGTACAAACTATCAACTGTTAAAAGACATTTTCTGAATAGCTGCTTATAAGAAGAAAAGCAGTTTGTTACCAACAGCTCAGTATGTAGATGATCAGAGTATTAGTGGGAGTCTGTCTTCCATATTCTGCAAGGCAGAAACTACATCTCTGCTACCAGTGCCAGTTGAAGCCCATTTGGAGCTCTAGGCAGAGTTAATGGACATTGCCTCTCATTGTCCATAACAGGTAGTCAATATTATTACACTTCAAAAACATGAGGGTGCTGGTGCATGTTTGGGGTCCCCCTAAGTGTCTGGAGCATGTCCCTTGATGTACAGAGCATGAATGCTTTTACTTTCATAAATGGTGCCCACTAAATATCATCATAGTTCAATGACCAGGTGGAAGTGAGGGTCTTCATAAACATAAACACTGTCCCTTTGTGTACGTACTGCGATTATTATTATCATACTTCAACGACCCTCCTTCTCGTGGTCCAGAGGACATGTCCCTTAACTTTCATAAATGGCACCGCTCAGATGATGGCACCCTAGTCGGCCACCTACGTCTTTTACTGGATTCACTGGCTCTGTCTGCTACTAAGTAGAAAAGTAATAAGTAAATAACTAATACATGTTGTCTAATAGCACATAATTAACTTTTATGAACATTTTATTGTGAAAAGAGGCATGTAATGTGTGACCACCTAGGCAACATCCTTAAAAATGATAAATGTCAGTAAATAAGTAAAAAGGCAATACTGTATATTCCTGACAGGAGGGCATGTTCTGGGAGAGACAATGCCCTATGCATGCCATCTCTCCCTGTCCTTACTGACTGAGGGCATTCCGACTGGGCCAGACTTTCAGCTGCCCCTCACTAGGGCTACATGTTTAAAGATCTGTTGCAATATATATATATATATATATATATATATATATATATA
>JANRMT010062714.1:0-60362 GCA_026402145.1 Polypterus bichir lapradei | reverse complement strand
AGATAGATAGATAGATAGATAGATAGATAGATAGATAGATAGATAGATAGATAGATACTGTAGTACTTTGTCCCAAGGGAAAATTTCAGATTTTATGGAAGCTCAATAAATATAGAAATATTATAATAAACAACAACAAATACCCTCTTAAACACACACACAAGAATTATATACAAGAAGAGAACTTCTGACTTGGCTAAAGATAAGAGAGCAGTCACAATGAGGCATTGTAAAGGCATATTTTCATAGGCGTGAAAGAGCCCCAGTAGAGGTACTTGACACATTTCCATAGAATATTTCACTGGCTAAAAGTAATCAATGAAAGTGTGTCAGAGAGAGAATGTGGAGCATTGACCTTAATTGCCATCATTTATTGTTTATTTTTTGTTCATTGGACTAATTCATAAGGAGAATATTTAAAAAAGTAGCAGCTAACATACCCTGCTGCTCATTGACTGTCTATCTATCACAGTGGTTTAACATCTGTGTGTGGCTTATCAAGCCACCTAAAATATACTGCCCTTCCCATAAGTCACTGCTGCTTCCAAAAACACATCCACATTAACACTTTATAGTGGCAACTCAATGTATTGTTATGCATCCTGTAGCATGTTTCCTGTTTTCCATCCATCCTTTTTATCTTTGAAATGCATCCTTTCCAATGTTAAAATCTCTGTGACAGTTTATATCAGGATCTCAATCTGAATTGTTTTAGGCTGTGTACAAGATAAATGGCAAAAAAAAAAACCAGACTAGCATAAATTCTAGCTGCCACCTTCAAGAGAAACAAGCCAATAATAATTTACTGTGTAAAAGTGTAAATCATTTTTGTAAATCATCATCCTGGGCAGGATTAATATATTTTGCCTTCATTTGATAACACTGTATTACTGCTGCCATTCAAGGCAGACTGAATTGTGTATGTAAGCCACCTTTTAAAAAAGACAGTTTATCCCAAAGTATTTTTAAACACTTTATTACAAAGACTGGATTAAAATATATTGACCTTGATACCTTTAGTGTTGTTTAAATTTTACATTGTGGATCCTTAAATGTTGTTGCAACATTGTTTTGGAAACACTTAGGTGAATTGAATTTGAAGTCCTACTACTTTTTGGGTGGAATGGCCTTAACTCTTCAGATTCATTTCTTACATTTTTATATTTGTGGTATTGACTTTCCAGGTGTTTTGCAAGAATGATCATCCTCTAAAAATATAGAAATGCTATCTTCCATTAAACCAGGGTGCTGTTGACATTCTCCTGCCAGTTCGTATTTCCCAATTTGGTGCCATCTTGAATAGTGCCCATAATTCCTCTTATTACTGTGGACAACTCAAGTCCATGTCTGTGTGAGGTTTCTGATATCAGTATTCTCCACCTAGTATCTTCACTACAGCAGCTCTCCTTAGCGATAGTATAATTTTTCAGAGCAATCACAAGTGCAGACTCATTTTCTATGCCTCTACCACAGGCACTAAAAATCTCTTAAGGTGCCACATCTGCTACTATATGACTGTCAGGCTAGTTGAGAAGACTTTGAAGGCTTATTATCGCTTCTGAACAGCAGCATTTAGCAAGTGCACACTATTGGATGTGACTGAGGACTTCATAGGCTGTCCCCCTTGCTACACTTACAGTATGCCAAGCTCTTCTTTTGTCTATGGGGCCCATTCAACTTTCTGTATGTCTCATTCAGTATCCATTCACAAGGCACTGACCTATGTGTTCAAGCCTAAAATGAAGACTCAACTTTTCTTGTAGGCTTTCTTTTTACAACTTCACTGTCTTAATATCACATTCAGTCTGCCTGTTTGGCTTTCTTTTATGAATTTATTATTTCATATGGGCTGATTATTTTTGTTTTGTACTTTTTAATTATTTTGTCCCACCCACTATATTATTAATGTTATTCCTGTTTTCACAAGTGCTGCTACTTAAACTGCAGATTATCCCACAACTCTTTAGGCCACTTTACACAATTACATTTCTTTTGGTAAGCCAGGCAAATAGCTCTTTATAATGAGTCCTCTGAGTGCCAGTTGTGCTTTGTGTTCATTGACACACTCTGACCAACCTCAGCCAACCCAGTCAAAGACAAGCACATTTTATAGGGATACTAAAATTCCTGGAGAGCAAGGAAGAAAGGACAAGTGCAATAATGTGATTGTGTTATTGATTTTATAAAATCATTTGGATAATTAAATTATACAAACATAAAATTAATTTTTAGAGGGTGTCTTTTGACCCTTCTTTATTGATGATGGCAGCCTATTTGATGAGTGGCTGTAGTGAAGAATACAAGATAAAATGAAGTCTGGCAGGATAAAGGCTTACTGGAGAAAAAAGAAAACAAAAGATAAATATTTTAGCTCACTGGTTGCACAAGTATCTGACAATTTGGAGAAAATACTTTTTTCTGTTGGGACTACATTCCCGGGTCCTCCCTGTGTGGAGTTTGCATGCTCTCCCTGTGTCTGTGTGGGTTTCCTCCGGGTGCTCCAGTTTCCTCCCACAGTCCAAAGACATGCAGGTCAGGTGCATTGGCGATCCTAAATTGTCTCTAGTGTGTGCTTGGTGTGTGGGTGTGTGTGTGTGTGTGTGCCCTGCGGTGGGCTGGCTCACTGCCCAGGATTTGTTCCTGCCTTGCACCCTATGTTGGCTGGGATTGGTCCAGCAGACCCCCATGACCCTGTGTTAGGAAATAGCGGGTTGGAAAATGACTGGCTACACTGTAGAACAGGAGCTTACTTCACACATGCAGAGTCAGGGGTGGAAATGTCAGCCTTTGTGGAGTTTGGATGCCTATGTTGGTGTGCTTGGAGTACTCTGGTGTTCCGTTTGCATTCTAATGATGTTTGTATTTTTGACTACCAACTCTGAACTGGCCTCGTATTCGAAATTGTTCAATTATATATATTATCATTAAAGTACACTTCCCCTTATGAGCCCAGCACATTATACATCACAAACAAATGTGAAAAATATACACATACAGGGTTGGTATGCCTAGGTTTGAGAGTGTCTGTGCCCCAGATGGACTGTAGTCTTATGGAGGGTTGCTTCCTTCCTTGTACCCAATACTGCCATGTTACTTTATGTTTCCAACCTATATTAGAATAAGTAGGTTTGAAACTGGATTTTTGTGCATAGTGACACCATAACAATATACTGTGCTATATTTTTTGTAATGGATACTTAACTAAATAAGGACTATTATTTTTGATTGACTAATTGATCTTCACTACCATCTTCATCCATAATCTGTCTGAGGGCCATCACCAAAGGAACAGCTTCAATTATAATCAGTTAAAATAAGGTTTGTGAGCTCACAATACAATACAATACAATACAATTTATTTTTGTATAGCCCAAAATCACACAAGAAGTGCCGCAATGGGTTATACAAACCTTATTTTAACTGATTATAATTGACTCTGTTCCTTTGGTGATTAATTATGTAACACATTTAATTAATCATGTAACACATAATTAATATTGCAATATAATATATTGTAATACATATAGTTATATAATGGCTTAGTTGGAAAATTGCCATAAAGATTTGTTTTAGTTTTTTGGAACAGGAGATAAAAAAAAATTAAAGGGCAGTACTAAGAGTAATCTGAAACGATGTAGTGGTCAAAGCCAGTAAATCAGATTGCATGTTGTCAAAATTAGAATCAAGAGATGAAAATCAAAGTCAAGAATTAAAGCAAAAGATCCTAACTTTTACTTATTGTTATGTTATCTAACTACAATTAAATCTAAATAAATTGCTGTTAAATTTGATGCAGAATCTGCAAACTTGGACAACAAAAAATACTGCCATCTTAAGTAGTTGATGTGTGGTAATATCACATGCTTCACCAGCATGATGTCATTTTATCAACTATTATAACTTAGAGACAATATAGCTGCAAACACTAAAATCAATAAAAAGAATAGTGATGATCATACTAAAATAAAAAACAAAATGGAGCTATGATGGGGCGGCATGGTGGCGCAGTGGGTAGCGCTGCTGCCTCGCAGTTAGGAGACCCGGGTTCACTTCCCGGGTCCTCCCTGCGTGGAGTTTGAATGTTCGCTCCGTGTCTGCGTGGATTTCCTCCGGGTACTCTGCTTTCCTCCTACAGTCCAAAGACATGCAGGTTAGGTACATTGTCCCGTGTGTGTGTGTGTGTTTGCCCTGCGGTGGGCTGGCGCCCTGCCTGGGGTTTGTTTCCTGCCTTGTGCCCTGGGATTGGCTCCAGCAGACCCCCATGACCCTGTAGTTAGGATACAGCGGGTTGGATAATGGATGGATGGATGGAGCTATGATTAAATAATAATAATGAGAACAAAGCAACATTATAATAATAAGAAAAAAACACAATACTAATAATAGTAAATAATACTATTTGCAGAAAACATTCATGATAATTAAGATAAAAAATTCAGTACTATTCAGTACAGAATTCAAATGATTTGGCTTCCATCAACAAAATGAAAGCAAGTGCTGACTAGTTGTAGTCTATCCCAAACTTGTCACGGAGAGATTAAGTCATGAAATGAGATAAATAAAACAGAATGTGTATGCTAGTTGACTGATATACAGTGCATTATCAAAATGCATTGCTATCAATTCACTGGCAACCAGTTAAAATTATCCTTTAATGCTGCTTCAACAGAATTAAATATGCTATATAAGTTAAGAAAAAAAGAAAACAAGAGCCCACCACCTGAAACTCAGCTATCTACAGCTATCTCAGGAAGCAAAGGAGGATTTTACCAAGTGCCATAAAAACTGATAAAGATGCTGTGGCTGCGAAACACAGAGAGTGAATAAGAATGCTAAAGAAAGTAACTGGCTCATTAGTGTATATACACTAAAATCTTTGGGGTGAACAAATCAATTCATTGCATTGCTCCCATTTTAAATGGTGACCCAGAGAAGTGAGACTTCATATATTGAAGTCTGTTCTCATTTGGATATATAACTTTGTTGTTGTAGAACTCTTCTTGCATATTTACATATTCCATCATCTGCTCAGTTTTTAACAAGCTCATCCATTTCTGGGTCCCAGTGACCTTACCCTGGCAGCTTCAGGTGCAAGGCAGCAAACTACCCTGAGTGAGGTGACAGTCCATCACAGGGTGCATTTACACCCACACCTACACTCACCTACTTATTTAAAGACCAGTTTTGAGGCTCCAATGAGCACAGCATGCATGTCTATGGGATGTGGTAATTAAAATCGAATATCCTGAGAAAAACACATATATGAACATGGGACCATTTGTATATTAATTATTTGCACTTTGATGAGGATTCAGTGGTGCAGCAGCATATGGTATTTGAATCTTGTACCTAGTTGTTGTCCATGGGGAGTTTGCACATATTCACCATTTCTTTTGTGGGTTTTCAGTTCACCTTCCCCGTGATATGCGGGTTAAATTAATAGGTGAGTGAGTGAGTGAGTTAGTTCTGCGATGGACTGGAGCCCTATTCAGGACTGTTTCCTTCTTGAGCCTAGTGCTGTTAGGATAGATTCTGGACCCCTGCACATCTGAACTGAATAAAGTTAGTTTGAGAAGATTTATGATGATGCAAATCCACGACTCACTCATGCAAAAAGTAAAAGAATATCACATTTCCAAACATTTACAGATATTCTATAGTCCTGATTGGATATGATAATTTTAAAAGTTAATGAAAGTACAAAATGTTGAGTAATTGTAATCTATAATTGATATGAACATTTTTAATGTTAAATTGACTTGACCTTTCTATGACTGACTGTCCAACAAACTGGGGATGTACACTGGTTTTAACAAACTACTATGAGTAATGATTTTCAGATAACAACAAAGCTGACCTTTTTATAGAAATATCACACCAGGCTTGTTCAGCATAACAGTTATAAGCACACAAACCAGCAGCTTTTATGCAGACCCTGTCATTCCATGTCAACAATGCTTGGTTTTGCAGTACTAATTCAACTGATCAGTTTATACACACAAGGCATAAATGTCTGTGCATAGCTCATAAGAAAAGATGCACACTGTACAATAAAGTTATCCATCAAGAATTCAAGGTAAGGAGAAAATTATTGAATATAATAGCAGTATCTTAGATTTGTATATGGTGGCCAGGCAGAGTTCTGCACAGTCACAAAGCCTATTCATTGTATTTATATTCTGTGGTATGGTTCAGTTTGGGAATAGTAACAAGATCAACACAGGAAGAGCTCATTTGTGTATTCTGTCTATACAGGGTACAAAGGTATTTATTTTTAAAGCTTTCAGTATAAATTTCAAGCTCCTGAAAAGCCTTTGTTGGATGTCTCTGTCTGATATAGAATCCATTGATTTATTACTGAACCCACCTTAATCCATTTTACCATCAAATTCAGAATATTGTCATAGACAAGTCTAAGGCTGTTAGTAGAATACAAAGTTATAGCATTCCAAAGAACATTGTGGGATTTAGTAGGCATGACAAGATGTTTTTTAAAATGTTAGAATCATTTTGACAAGAAACGGACATTTAACACAATAAAGCTCATCAATCCTATTCAGGTATTTTCTACAAGATGGTGTCAAGGTCCCTAAAGTACAACTTTCTACCACACTATTTGGTATCTTATTCCACGTGTCTCTAGTTTTCTGTGTGAAAAATACTTTCTGATATTTATGTGAAATTTACTTTTCCACATGTGCTACCATGTTCTTATTCAACAAAGTAGGTTAAAATGAGAGCTTGGGTCCACCATACTAATTCCCTTCATAATTCTGAACATTTCAATCCCGTCATTTCTTAACATCTGTTTGCTTTAACTAAAAGGTTTAATCTCCTTCTCTCTTTCTCATAGCATATTGCAGTCTTTGAACCTTGGTAGTCTTTCTACTCTACATATCCTGTAGTACTACTGAGTCTTTTATGTAAAACTAGCCATGTAAAACTAGCCAGTAGTGAAACAGAACAGTGAAGAGGGCTCTGCCTGGCCCCCAACTCCTGACGTCACGCTTCCCCCTCCCCTCAGCTCACAGCCTCTGTCTCAAATTAGCACGAATATATCGCTTCTTCAAGCAAACTATGATTCTTAGCATGATGAGAAAAGTCGCAAAATCAACAGGAATGTTCATGGAAATTATAGAACAAAAATGATCTAAATCTGTCAAATAGTTCTCTCGTTCACTAGCTAAGCTGAGGTAAGGAACGCTCCGAGGCTGGCGAGTGAGTGAGGAGAGCCCTGCCACTCTCCCCTCAGCCCACTGCATGTCTCTCGGATTCACACAAATAAATCGGTACTGAAGGTGGACTATGATACTTAGCGCGATGATATAAGTCATAAAATCAACCGGAATGTTCAAGCAAATTATTGAAAATAACCCAATCTAAATCTGTTTTGTAGTTCTCTCGTGAAAAGCAGAAAGACATACAGACAGACAGACAGACAGACGTTGGATTTTATATATAAAGAGAGAGATGGAGAGCAAATTGGCAAAATTACTCCATATAATGCCTAATTAGTGTGTTATATAACTTAAGTGACTTTTATTTTACACATTGAGCTATATAACCTAACATCCTATTAGCCATTTAATCTCCTTTGTGCTCTGTTTGATTGTGGACCATGAATTGTCTACTGCAACTCCTAGATTCTCCTAAACCACCCATTGTGAATTCAAATCAGACATTTTTTACTTCCTATGTGTAACACATTACATATATTTACATTAAATTTCATTTGCTATAAATTTGCCCAAGTCTGATTTTATTCAGGTCCATGTGAATATTACCTTTCATTCCACCTAGGTGGGTATCATCTGCAAACCTAACCAGCTTGTTTTTTATATACTTGTGCAGACTGTTGTAGAGATCCCTGTGGAACACCAATTTTAACATCACCTAATTGACAAGAAGGGCCTCGTAACATAATCATTTTGCTTCCCGTGTTTAAGTCAATATTGCACAATGTACCTTGAATTTCTACTTGTTTTATCTTAATCACTAGCTTCTAATGTAGAACATTTTTAAAAGCATTCTGAACATCAAGAAAATAATATGATATTCACGTCTGATCGTATGAACTGTTGTTTCCTCATAGAATTCCAGCATATCTGTGAAAAATGATCTCTCCCATCTAAATATATGCTGACAGTTCACTAATACACTTGTTCTTGATATTTGTTGCTTAGTCTTTTCCTTAATGGTGGTACATATTAGGCTTACTGGCCTATGCTTCCTTAATTAGGAAGATCACTTTCTTTATATAAATAAATAAAATTTGCCATTTTACAGATTATAAGAACTTTCTTAAGAGTTTATATATGCACTTACTCATTTCCTTATGTACTCTAGAATAAATGTTATCTTGTCCCAGTGATTTGTTTGATTTCACCTTTTTAATCCAAACAATACTTCTCTCTCTACAATTTCCAAATCATTAGTTATCTCCTTAATAGCCCCGTTAATCTGCTACTTCAATGTCTTCATATTTTAGCTTGCTTTTCTGTTCTTAATACATTATATATAAAATGAATTCAGAATGGTTTTTCCTCTTTACAGTAGTTTTTATATTTCACCTAGAAACACACTGTTAATTTTAAAAGTAATAAAAATAATAATAATAAAAATACATTTTATTTTAGTGCCTTTCCCATGCTCAAGGTGTTTCACAGAGTCTCAGAAAGTAACAGCAGGTATATGTAACATTGGATGCAAATGCTTTCTGGATAGAACACTAAAACAGATAGATACAAAAATAAAAGATAAATAGAATAAAAGACAATAAACCAGAGTAAAATACTAAATTCAATACTAAAAGAAAAGCCTAGCAAATAACACTTTTTGTGATATAACACATACACACAAATTACACATCTGGACAAAGAGTAAGACTGAAAAAGGGAGGCCTACTTTTAGATTAAGAATGAATTGAGTCAGCTGATTATATTTTGGGAGGTCATTCTAAAGTCTGGACGCTATACAGATGAAGGCCCTGTCACCCACAGAGTGCAGGTTAGTGTGGGGCACAATAAGAAGACCCGAATCACAGGACCTTAGAAGGTAATTGATGTAGTCCATTTAAAGCTTTGTAGGTTATTAATATAATTTTATATTTTATCCTGTAAGACAGGGAGCCAGTGGAGGCGAAGCAGGAGCGTTCTGAATCAACAGGAGCTGTGATATAAGATTAGAAGCAGCACCTCCCAGTAGGGACTTACAATAATCAATGCGGGATGCAAAAAAATCATTGAAAAGTTTCTCAACATTAGAAAAGGAGAGGAATGAGCAAACACAGGATATGTTGTGGAGGTGAAAGAAAGCAACTAGCTCTGCTACCCGTCTTTGCTGTGATCTCATCAACATAATAGAAACAAATTTTGAAAAAAGATACTTATATACTGTATGGGATGACATCAGGGGCGGATCTACCGGGGTGGCATGGGGTGGCAATTGCCACCCTGAGAAAAAGCCTTGCCACCCCATTTGCCACCCCAGCACCCCAGTGTATACACCGAATAAAGAATAGCATTCCTTGAATCCACAATAACCATGCAAGGATGCTTGCTTCAGTGTTGCCACCCCTCATAATTTTAATGCCACCCCCTTGCCACCCCATGAATAATTTTCTAGATCCGCCCCTGGATGACATTAAAAAAAAGGTAAAAGCTATAGGATATACTGTCACACATGGTGTGCACGTCATTCCAATAATAATAATAAGAAGAAAGACTGTGTGTTTGTTTTCCTTAGAGTCACACCATGACCATGGTTTCAAATAATTTATTTTCCTTTTAAATATTCAGTAAATGTTTATAATTTCTTTGCTTTATAGGTATGTGTTTCAGTTTATTATCCATTCAAGATAGGGAACTTTACACAGTAAAATACATTCATGTGTACATGGTAACTCATTTTCTTGATAATGGTCTATTTTCCTGCAAAGAGTCGTGCATCTGCACTGAGGGCACTGCATATATCCAATATTAGTACCTGCAGTTCTCTCATCATCTATAAATACATACAGTACCTGCTAAATTGGCACAACAATGTGGAATAGCAGCATCAGCAAATTTACACATACTGTATTTGCATTGTATTTCATTCTTCTGTTTCATTCATATGAAAGGTGGTGTTCTGTTTCAAAGCATCAATATTTTAGCAGTAACTTTAAAGAAATATTGTAGAGCATAAAAAAATGAAAGTGCCTTTCTATCCAAGTTATAGTTTCACTCCTGAACAACAAATAGCACTGCTCTGATTTGTCATTAAAAACTAAGTTAACTACCAGACAACGTTTTTTTTTCTTGGTAACAGGCTGGGTTCTCTATTTATAATTGGAAATGACTCACAGAATGGGAAAATAATTATCTAAACGTAAAACGTAAAATAAACAATTTCTTATTGTTTCTCTTAAAAAAAATGAAGTTTTGCTATTCTGTAATTTAGCAGTGTAATGTCAGTATGCAATAAAACGAAGTCCAATTATTAGGAAGGAAAATGGGTATGTAGATGGCATGATGGTGCATGATTAGCACTGCTGCCTCAAACCACGCTGGCTGTATGAAGTTTGTCATGTTCTCTTTGTGCTCATATGGGTATTTCTTTTGTGTCCAGGTGGGTGCATGGAAAATCTAATTTAGGCCTGTTTGGGTCTGCTTTTAAGACAGAAACCAGGAAGCACTTCTTCATATGACGGGTCACCGGTATCTAGAGTAGGTTGCTGAAGTGGAAACCATGACAACTTTTTAGAACTTTTCTAAAGAGTGCATTTGAACAACTTAGCTATTTGTTGGCCAAATGAACTTGATAGATTAAAGATGATTCTCTTGTTTGTAAAGTGTTTTGTGCTCATATTTACGAGCATGCCCTACAATGGACCAGAGCTCTGCTGGGGTTTGATTCTGGTATTATTAGCATGGCCTCAGGCTCACTGGGTTAGAAAGAAGACAACGGATTGACAGGGGAAAGGGATATAGCAATGAAATTCCAATGCATGATGCAGAAAGGTCAAATAAATGGAAAACTTTGTGAACCTTTCAGAATTGTGCAGATTCCTTTGTGAATGGCTTCTAAAATATAACCCAATCTTCTTTCAAGTCATAACAACAATTAAGTATATTCTAAATAAACACAACAAAAATCCTTGTTATATGCTTAATGAACATATCTTTTAAATATTCAAGGTGAAATGCATAATTTGAGGAGAACTGAGGAGACTTCTAGAACGCAGTTATAGGTGTTGTGCTACTGAATCCAAAATCCTGGATTCACTCTGTTACCTGTTTGCAGTGCACATGTTCACTCCATGTTTGGGCTCTTCAGATACTTCAGTTTTCCTCCCAAATGACATGTACTTGGAGTTCATTGGCGATTCCAAAGAAGCCTTGTGCAAGTGTAAGTCTATGCACTGATGAACTCTGTAATGGACTGCTGCCATGTTCAGGGCTGCTTCCTGCATTAAGCGCCTAATGCTTTTAGGATGGTCTATAACTCCATATGCCCCTGGACTGGATTAAATAGGTTACAAAATGGTACACTCTGGTGTGTATTCACTTGTTTTGTATTTTATTGCCAATATTGTTTTTATATAGTAGTTGTATAATTTTATTTATAAAGCAGCATCAAAAAAATATTACAGGTTAAAATCTTTACAGCCTAGCATGTTACTGCTTAAAGCCCTTAACTAAAAAGTCCCACACAAACTATAAATATATAATACTATGGATTACTGCCAGTGCTATAGCCCACTGTTGCCTTTTTCCCATAAAACATAAATCCCCATGAATCATTTCTACAGAAAAAAAAATCTATTCAGTTCATATTATGTAATTCTGTCAGTTGCTCTCCACAATCACTTTTTCACTTTTCTAAAGAATGTCTCAATTTGCATGCTGCTCCTCCAGCATTAAGCACTGTGAGCTCATGTGTAATTGTTTCAGAAATCCTTGCCATTTGTTTCATATCAGCTGGAAGTGCAATTTCAGAAAGTAAGACTTCACAGCAGTTCGAGAAGAATAAAGAGTGGAGCCCTATCATTTAACTGTGTTTTTTTTTTTTCTTTTTTGAATGTCGTATTGGACACTTGATTTCTTCTAAGCGACAGGGTTTTTTTGTATCCCTTCCACTTCAGCCCCTCATGCCGCTTCAGAAGGGCATCTTTAAGTGAAGATGTAGACTTCTCTTCTTTGAATAATTTTATCTCTCCACTGCTGTGTTAGTCCAGCAAAAAATTGAGGGACTATATAAAGCCTTCCAATTCATAAAAATCAAGCATTTTACTGTTAGGCAACTAATACAAAGTGTAGCATCGTTTTCCATGATCATGTTTGGAATTTCTGAATTAAGATGATTTAGCCAGTGGTTTCTGACATTTCATTAAAAATGTATTAGTACAATACTACATGTGCATAAACTAAAAATGACACATAACTGCTGCCATCTGCTTAAAGTGTCAACATCATGAGTGGTGAATCACACCTCAAAATGACAGATCATTCCGAAATTTAGTCAGGTCAAGGGCTTATTTGTGTCTTGTACTTATTACTTCCAGGAGAGGTTTGCTTTTCTTGCAACCCCTTGGTGTTCACAAAATGAAGATATCTACAGATTCTAATATCCACTTCTACTTTGCTTGCTTACAGTTGTATAATAAAAATTTCATTAACTTCATCATTACTGTTCGACACTTTATGTATGGACTGGCGTGATTCATGTACGGATTCAGGCTCTAGCTCTCTGTGGCTGTGTCCAGGCTTAGTAAACCCTCAAAATGACAAAGGTAACTGTCACATTCAAATTTCCTTAAAGTTGCCCTTGTCTTTCTGTTCATACACATTACAAACTGTGAATCTGGGACTTCATCTCCTAGTGATTGTAATCTTATGTTTTTGTTTTTCTTCTTAGCAAGTGTCTAAATGAATTATAGGGAGCTAACCAATCAAACTTGATGGACTGAATGGTTCCCCTCTTGAGAACATTCCTGCACGTTTTTGCTTGAAAGCCATTTCTAATCATTAACTCTTTGTGAAAACCAACATATTTTAAATATTCTACATAATTTTTCCAGTCTTTGATATAGTGGCTACAGCTCTGCATATTCTCCTAGTTTTTGCAAAAGATTCCTCCTTCATCCTAAATATATGTGAATGTTGGGTTGATTGGTGATTTTAAACTGGTCTAGTATGTGGACACATATGAAAGTGCCCCATGATGGACTAGCTTTCTCCATGATGTTGTTCCCTTTGATCCGGTTTTCTGGTCAGTGGGTTCATAAAAAAAATTAAAAAGTAATGAATTAAATACCATACTGAAATCTAATTGCTTCATAACTTCATAGTCCTGGGTTTGAACAGTCACTGTTGGGAATGTGCATATTCTTTCTACATCTGTGTTCATTTTCCTTTGCTTTCTCCAGCTTTTCTGCCACTTCTCATAGACATGCATGCTACGTAAACTGGGAACTCTAAGCTAACCCCGTGTGAGTGTAGGTGAGTCCTGGTATGGCCTGCCAATCATCCAGGGTTGGCATCTTTGTTGTGTACAATGCTTCTGTGATACATATCAAACCCCCATTCATCAGAATTGGTTAAGAGCTACACAATCTATGGGCAAACTATTCAAAAATCTGTTGTATGATCAAAAAACAAGAGTGGCAGCCTCTAGAACAGTAACTACCAGAAGGAGGACAGAACTTTGCACTCTCATCTTATTACAGTTACTGGGTTGCAGACTCAAATATTCCCCTGTCTGTTTCACAAATGTAGCATATAAATAAATATGTGGTAAGTGGAATAGGGTTTGCTACTGGTGATCCTGACTTTGGAGTAAATGAATTTTGAAAATGGATGGGTGGATATGAGGATAACAGGGAAGTGGATATTGTACCTAGAATTACCATCATCCCATAGAAAACAAATAAAGAAAATACGTTTGACAAAATGCCTCAGAATGCTTTTTCTCTTTGTCTGGGAGCCACCCAAACTGTGACTTTTCCTCCCTGAAGTGTTGACAGTGGCAGGAATTGAACTCAGGTGGCTGATGGGTTATTTAGCTATCATTTCTGCTATTGTGCTAAAGAAGAACACTGTCAAGCTGCACACCGTATGTAGTAGCTGCTTCACCTTCTCACAGTTTGCCTCCGATGTGCCTGCCCTTTCCATTTCACTCATCCCTCCCCTCTTAGCTAACTGTCCTCCCAAACATGGCAGAAGTCAGAAGTGACTGTGGTGCCTTTGTAGTACACAACAGCCTTCTTTACCATGCATATGGAGGAGTTCTTTGTTTTGATAGTGATACAGATCCCAGTGTATGCAGCCAAGATTCCTATATTGTCTTTTTTAATGATGATTACTGAAAATTGGATACATGTTACGAAAAAAATAAGTGAGCAGATTCTTAGCTTGCAGGTTTAGTGCTCTAATTATTGTTTTCATAAGAATTGCTTATGAACACTTTGAAATCACTTCAGTGATTTTTGTCCGGTGCCTCCTGACACCCCGGTGCGAGAAAACCCCACACATGATATGCTGTTCAACTTGTCTTGATGTCTAGTTATACAAGACTAGCCGTCCCCTGCAGCTCCACCCACATAGTAGTGATACAGGACAAACTTTAAAAATCAACAAACAAACAGGTGTCGCTAGCTAAGTGGAGGCAAGGTACGCTCCAAAACGTGGCCAAAGGTAGACTGATTCAAACAGAGGCTGGCGTTTGAGTGAGGAGGGCCCCGCCTGGCTCCCCACTCCTGACATCACGCTTCCCTCTCCCCTCAGCCCATAGCCTCTGTCTCGGGTTAATGCAAGTGAACTATGATACATAGCGCGATGAGAGAAGTCGCAAAATCAACTAGAATATTCAAGCAAATTATAGAAAAAAATCTGATTTAAATCCTTTAAGTAGTTTTCTCATGAAAATTGGAAAGACATACACACAGACATTGGATTTTATATATGTAGAGATTTCCTCCCTATTTTTCACCTTCTAGACCCCAATAAATTCTTGTTTTTAAGCCATTTCTGAACCATATTTTGTGCAGGAAATTGCAACCTTATGATAAAGAGTAAACTTATAGGTGTTTTCAGCAAAAATGATCAGGATTCGAAGTTGTGCATATCACATCAGCTGTCCCCAGGGGCTCACTCTCTAAAGTTATACAAGGTGTCAAAGTTATTCCTTTTCACAAAACTTTGAAAAAAACTGGGATTGGTAATATAGGCATGTGGACTGTAATTTTATGCTATTTTGAGGGTGCTGATATCAAATATGCTTATTTTTTTTTTATATTTCATTCTTTATTATTGGTCTTAGCCCTCTAAGAGCTACACCCATAAGGTTATAAATGACAAAATTCAAACATAAGCATGTGGAGTATCCTTTTAGGCTATTTGAAGGCCGGTGATTAAAAATATGACGTTATTTTTAAAGTTTGATCCTTTGCTAGGAATCTAACTCTCTATGGGCCTCTGTAAGAGAGTGAAAATTATAAATGACTATTACAACTGAGTATATTTAGACTTTAAACATTTATGCTGAAGTGCACACATAAATATTTCAAATATGTGAAATGACTATTCTTATTTATTATGTACTTCTACCTTAAGAAGTAAATCATTACATTTCTTGTGAATACCTCAAAGACGGTTTACGCTAATTCAGACTTTTTTAATATTTAGAACAGGGGTGTCCAACTCTGGTCTTGGTGGGCCACAGTGGCTGCAGGTTTTCATTCTAACCCTTTTCCTAATCAGCAAGCAGTTTGCATTGCTAATTAACTCCTTTTCCCTTCATTTTAATAGCCCTGCTTTTAAGGATTCAGCCCTCTGAATTGATTCGCTTCTTCAGTAAATGGCAGCCAAACAGAAAGGAGATGTGAAACGAGCCAATAGATGACCACCTAAATTGGAATGTCAAAGTCCGGCCAATTTCATTCCAACCAGTTCCTTAATGAGAAGCCAATTCTTGCTGTTAATTAAAGCCGCTATTGACTATCATGACTTGTTGCTGCTCTCATTCTGCCAAAGTAGACTGTTGATTTTCTGTTTTTTCTAAGACCACCGTCAAGATATTTTGGTGATCTGAGCAGACCAACAAGACAGAGACCTTTACCTTTCTTCATTTTCAAGTTAGCTGGTCATGTGGCAGCTTGTTTTGCGTCTCATTATTGTTTGGCTGCTCATTAAGAAAAAAGAAACAACTAAGGGGTCTGAGTCACGTCAATTAAAACTAAGTAAATCAGCAGCAAAAATGGCTCACTAATTAAGAAGATGGTTAGAATGAAAATCTGCAGCCACTGCAGCCCACCAGGATCAGAGCTGGACACTCCTTATTTAGAATTTCTTTGGTAGGGGGAGTGCAAAAATATGCACCAATCCTGCAAAAAATACTATTAAGTACATTAACCTAAATGTAGTGGTGCTAAGGATATTCATTAAGGTTAACATATATGAATGGAAGGTGGCAGATTGCTGTGTCACAACCCTACAGTCCTGGGTTCAAATCCAAGTTGTAGCCTAGTCTGTTTAGAGACGGTATGCTTCTCCTTGTATTTTCATGAATGTTTATTAAGTAGTTTACACTTCCCAGTTAGGTTACTGTACCACAAAGGCAATTGTTTCTTGTGATGGTCAGACATAACTTCTGCCATCTGATAGATACTAGGCATACCCTGGCCCCCAGTCACCAGCCTACAAAACATTGAGTTTTGAGAAAATCTGAAGATGACACTGCAAAACAAAAGGAGGTCAAGATGGTCTTTTTTATACAAGGTGCAACAGTTGCCTTATAGTATTGGAGCAATGACAGGTTGAATTTGAATCTGAATCTGAAATGGAATCAGTCTGGATTTGTAGCTTGCCACATTTATTGTACATAACTGTTTCATTAATAATTACTTGAAGGTTTCTGACCTGATTGTAAAAGCAGTTTGTTAACTTTAGGCTTCCTTCCCACAGGAAGTGATCATTCATTAAAGTTATTAACATTTTTATGGCAAAAAGATGTGGAGGTTTGGATCCCAGAGCATTGCATATTGTACATTCTTCAGAGGTCTAGCTCTGTGGCCATCCTTAAATATTTCTCGATTTCTTCAATGGAGCATGTTTATTATAGCTGATTGTGTCCACAAAATGCACTTACCATCAATCATGATGGTAATCATCAGTAACAAACCAAAGTTCATCCATCCAATACTTTTCTACGTAGCTTGTTCTATCAAGGGTTTCAGCAGAGTCAAAACATTTTATGCAATTCCTTTGACCAGGCCAGATGCAAGTTTTTGGTGTGTAACAGAGCTGAAGAACACTTTGTTAGGTCTTAGCAAGACTTATAAAGGACCATTGACACTGGACTAGGGCCACCTATAGTGCATCTACTACTGTTACACAGCAATAAGAAACTAAGAGATACACTATAGAAATACCGTAAAGCTCCTATTCTGCAATAACCTATTGAATGTAGAACACAGAAAGTCACACTTTGAAAATATGTTCATATAGAGACTATAGGATGTTTGTCTATATTTGGCTGTTGCTATGGTTTCAGGATATTTTAGAAAATATGAATAAACTCTGTACAGTTTTCTCTTTTTTTAAACAAATCTATATGATTTCATTATAACCGTTTAGTTTCTGATAGACCTGCCCACTGAAAGTGTAAAGGTGTCTTTTATGAAACAAGAATCTGCAAACATGTAGTCTCTTTTCTATAAATTTATGAAATGTTAATTTATTTCATTTCTGAAGTTAACAAGGAAACATTTACAATGAAAGGCTACTTATAGTTTTCTATAGGGATACAAATGTTTAGCAGATGGTTTGAAATACTGGTTACCAGCTATGATACCCAGATGACTGACACCAGTCAAAGGTTTCTGGGTAGAAAATATAAGCACTAACAGCCACAGCAGAAATCACAGCCAGCTTAAGTGGCCTTCTGTTGCCTATTGCAAATGATGCGGTGGTTTGCAGTCATGGACATTTCTTACAATATTCTTAACCTGACTTCACTGTGTTTTACCCACAGCTCTTTAGAATGGCAGACAATATGTGGCATATTTCCATCATGAATATTATTGACTCCTTTTTCCTCAGGTATTTTATTGAAAGTTTTTAATATCAAAGTTTTCTTAGTGGGTAGTAAGATGTTCAGCACGGACTCAACAGAAGTGTTCTGAAGTTTTAGTTTAATCACATTAAACTCCTACTGAATTGCTATCAGCTCTTTGCCCCTACCTTTCTTTTTCTTCTGTCCTGGTGAGTGCCAGAGGCCCTTTTTCTTTGTCTGGCCTGTGCACAAAAATGAAAGATTTTTTTTTGTTTCATGTTAGCATTTTTCCATAGATTACATAACTTCAGCTACACACATGCAGTCTCTTCAGCTGGCAAAGTGCATATTAATTCCAATTAGCAGGACATTGTTATTGGCAGGTTTTCATTTTCAACAAGGTAAACGTGTTTAGTATGCAAGTGCGTGCAAAATGCTATACATGCCACTTTCAGAAGGTACAAAGATGCATTTGGGTCACACAATCCCCAGCAAAAATTTCACAACAAACAGGCTTGGAAATGCAACAAGAAAGGTAAAACACAACCACTTTTTATCATTTGGTTAAAAACTTTTTAAAAAGCAATTGCTTGGTGGATATTTATTTTTTTTAAACTGCATTCAATCTCATGAGCAATATGAACTACTTCAATGTATACGTTTTCATAACAATAAGAAGCTATCTGAATTTTAAAGTGCCAAATATAACAAAATGCGATTCTGCCTTTAAAACAGTACAGCCGTGATGCTGGTGTCAGGGCCGTCTTAACATATGGGCACTGGCTGGGGGTCCCAGGAGCAAAGGGGCCCACAATTTTTCTGATGCCTATGTATGGGACCCCAGTGCACTACTTTGCCCGGGGGGCCTATAATGCTGGTAAGACGGCCCTGGTTAGCACTAAGGACCATTTAGGGAAGTTGCAGAACCTTGGTTTTTGGTAAATGGAAGTAGCACAACACTGACAAGACAGCACAGCTCTCCTTCTTCACTATTTGTTTTTAATACAGTTTGAAAAATCAGCCATTGTCCATTCCTTGTTTTATAATCTGAATGTTATTCTACATTAATTTCAAAATGTTTTTGCCATCCACATTAAACTACTGAACATTTACAATAAATAAAAGTAATAATTAGAAAATCTTAAAAAAAAAACAAAGCCAAAGAAGAAAAGTAGAATTGCAGTGCTTTGTTGCATTTTTGTGTCTCTTCATTTGCTGCTTTGGAGAAGACACCATAAGGGAATTGAGTTGTAGTAAACTGATAAGAGCTTAAGTTATTCTAAAGAGCGTTACCTAAATATTATCTCTCCTACTCGGTCATTCAGAGTAATGGTAGCGGTGACAATATGCAGTTTCCAAGTGGATGCTTTCTACAGTGCAATATGTATCATAGTGGTGGCCATTAAGATGAGATTCACATACTGAAATCTTCTGAACTTTATTAATTAAAGAAAGGTAAGACACATCGGTGAGAGAAAAGTAACTTTCTGAGCAAAGTAATTTAAGTATAGTTTAGGTTGTTGACTTTGCTGTTGTCACACATGTGCGAATAGGTGGAAGCTGAGTGGACCAAATCAAGGTAATTACCCGCCAGGCCAGGGGGTGGCAGGGTGAACTAATTCTACTTTTGTTATCTCTGCAGGCCAGATAAGGGAAAACCTACCAGACATACCATCAATGGCGTCACTTCTGGTTCTGGCACCACGAATAACGTAAATTCCGCTACGAATGATCTCACTTACGGCTCTGGCCACAGACATCGTCACTTACAGTTTTGGCCTTTAAAGTCGCCATCATTTCAGCATCCCGTCAGTTCAGTTCAGGACTCAAAACAATGCACATGAGTGCTATTTCAAAACCCTTTTGCAGCCAGGGACAATATATGGGTGGTTTCCCCAAACCGTTTTGTGTGTGTCGAGGCTGTTCATTTCATACTGTCTAGGGCAGGGGTGCCCACACTTTTTCGGCTTGCGAGCTACTTTTAAAATGACCAGGTCTATATATATGCTGAGCTATCAGTGGTGGGTAGTAACAAGTTACATTTTCTCCGTTACATTTACTTAAGTAACTTTTTAAAAAAATTGTACTTCTAAGAGTAGTTTTACTGCACCATACTTTTTACTATTACTTGAGTACATTTATAAAGAAGAAACGCTACTCTTACTACGCTACATTGGGTAACACTTGAATCGTTACTTTTTTCCATTAGGTAAAGTCTGACAGACAATTTTCAATCTGCTCTGTAGTATATGCTGTCATGTTGCACACATGCCTTCCATTGCGTCTCCAGCTCTGACGCAAGGTTTTGAATGTTCCCCAAATCAAGGCGCTGCAGCTTTGAGGACAGTTGTTTCATTTTTCGTTTGAAAACATTAACTGAGCTAATCATATTGACCGTGGTTTTCTCTTTTCCTTGCAGCTGTAAATTAAGCTCATTCAACATGTTGGTCAGATCGGAAAAAAAATGGCAAGTCTAGCGGCTGTTGATCGTTATTAAGTTGCTCGTATTCTGCATGTTCAATGACAAGGAGAAACTCCTTTTTCTCTGGCTAGGGGTCTTGAAATCTCAGCAGGAATTTCTCCCTAGCCATCTGCCTCAGCGAAGGCCTCTTTTATCATCTCTCCATCTTGGAAGAACTTCTTATGCTTAATGATCGAGTGACTCACCCGGAACGATGCTTCGGTGTGTCTGCCTTTGCTTTTGAATTCAGCCGAGTGAAAAATGACGGCTGTCCGATTTTAGTTCCCTCTCCTTTCTCTTTCTCAGATCGCTTTTCGGAAGGAAGTCAGTTTTATAGTTTTTATGAACAGTTTGAAAGTGCCTTTTTCACATTTTCCTTCTTTGGAATAGCAATGATAGATTGATATATCAGACAAATGCACTTCAATTGTGATATTGTGAGAGAAAAAATCCTCTTCCAATTCCACATCCAGCCCATAACCAACAAATTTTTTTTAAAATCCCATCTTTAGTCGATATAAATTGGAAGGCTATCTCAGTCACTTAGATAGAAGGAGTTTTGCAGTAGCTCACGCTTTTGATCGTGTGTGCGGGATGACCAGTGTGTTAGAAATAAAGAGATATCAGACTGGCTGTCCTGTATGTCAATCAAGTGGCAAATGCCATATGAGGGATATATGATAGACTAACATTTAAAAAAAAAATTTTTTTGAATGCAATGAGATCTGCCCGCACTACCTTTTCGATCTACCGGTCGATTGCGATCGACGTATTGGGCACCCCTGGTCTAGGGACCTTTGAATTTCACTTTGCTTTTTCTGTTAGGACACCCATCCTTACTTCTCCAGTATAGCAAAGCACACGTCTGTATGCCTCTCTTATTCATCTTTTAAAGATCACTGCCACTTGCATTTCCCTTGCTGTGCCCACCCTGTCTATTTTTGTAAATAGCCATGACATAGTCCATTATCAAATACTGTGCATGTGTGGTACCCCAACAGATGCTGTAGTGCTGACCCCAACACTGATGTGCATACTCCATACAGTAGTTATAATGTTGCTCGCCTTATTCTCACCTACATAAGGAAAACTATGGATACAGTATGACATATAAAGGAAAGTTATATTATTCTGGCTCATGAAGAGTACAAGGGCCATAGGTAATAAAAAAGATGTTCAAAATGGGGAAATAAGCTTCTTATTCATTATTACTACACAGCATGGTGACAACAGAATGTCTCTTGTGGCCTAACACTGCTATGAAAAGCTCCAAGCTGAGTGTTGTTTGTGTAAATGTCTTTGTACACTATACATGTAACCAAGAATGATCTCAATTTAAGTGTCTAGCTTCAATTGTATCACATAATATTAAAGGTGCAGGTTTGACAGGTCATATACAGCAACTGTGGCACTGAAATAGAAAAACATGTCTTTAAAAAGCTACATCACATGTGCCAATCAAAATTAAAATTTTCTAAACACATTAAAATAGTGAAAAGAGTAATAGTGCATGGTGTTTCATTAGGTAATTAGACAATATAGAGGAGACGCAGTTACTATAATATCAGTTTAGTTGACCTGAGTTGGGCACATGAAATGAGTCAGAACAGAGCTTCCTTACATTGGACTTGGGCATCCTTGTAGCTCCAGGCTTTTCTTCTTGTTATTTTGTATCTTCATTGTATCATTCAAGAAATGCCCAGCATGGTTTGTTAATTTGTATGAAATGTTAGCAAGTATTTGCATGTTTTATATGTGAATGTCAGTAAGTTTTGTTTATGTGACCTGTTTAGATTCTGCTTATGCTGCTTATTTTAAATTGACTTGAATAGTTAATCCACTGCTAGCTAATGTTTACACTGATGAACTAGTTATTCTTTTTGAATGCAGTGTCATTTGTACCTTTGCCTATTGTTTGTTAATTGTTATTATGTCAATGCAGAACAAAGGTAATTAAAAAAAAGGATAAAATGAAAAAAAAAACAAAAAACAATATTAAGCTAAACATGGTGTAAGTGCTGGAGTGGGTGGACTGGCATCCCAACTGGGGTCAAGGATGATTTTCTACTTGGTTTGAAGGCCATAGTAAAAGGAATGCAAGAATGGAGGTGCAACCCAACTGGGTGGGGGCCTCCGTTTCTATGCCAGTCGTGAAGAACAAATAATGGATGGAAAAGGGACAACTGGATTATATGAACATTTCATTCCCCAAAATGAGAGGTGGTGGTACTCATCTGACCGGATCCCAGTTTGGACACCCACAGGGACTTGTAGTGTAGAAGGGCAGTCCTGTTGGGGTGCTTGGATGTTTCCAGGTGACAATATGGGAAAAGAAAGCTCCTACTTCATGCGACTTCCATTTGGTATAGAAGTGCTTTTGGTAGGTAATACTATAGCAGCAGAAGTACTCATGGGCCCCATATAGACAAGTTGTAGTCAGAAGGAGGAGGAGATGGAAGATATATATTGGTGTGCTAATACTGTATTGGGCTGATTTACACCTGTAGATGTGATTTTGTTGAATAAATATAATTTTATTCTACCTTGAATTGTTTTTGGCTGAGTTGTGTCAAGTGTTTGGGGCTCTGGGATGCCCCCTTGTGTCCACAATCTTGAAACATATTAATCTTTCTTTTTTTTTGTTTGCACACATATATTACACATGAGTAGTGTAGTGGTTCATATTTTTTTTTCTCATGACCCAATTTTGCCTTTTTTCTTTCTTGGAGACCCAAAACTACCGTTGATCGTCATCCCTGTCCCCCTTGGAAATTAATTGCCAGGAATCATCCCAGGGGAGGTGGGGTGTGGTTGATTTGTCCCTCTTGAAGGTTGTAGCATAGCGGCCCATCCCAAGACTCTCTGCAAACCATATGCAACCCTTTCCCATTGAGGACTATTGTGAATCACAACTCTGAGCAACCCAAATTCAGGTGACACTTTTAGGGTCAAGACCCATTGCTTAAGAACGTATGTATTAGAGCAGGCATGTCAAACTCACTACCATTGGTGGGCCGCTTCGACTGCCATATGTGTGTCAGCGGGCCACACTGTAACAAATACTATTAGACTATTATAAAAAGTTACTGTAGCTTTCTTTCCAATACTAAAAAAACTTTAAAAAAATGTAACACTTAAAGTTTAAATAAAAAACAATTTATTTCCATACAATCTCCGTACAACAGCATACTATTAGTGTCTTAGCCTCTTAGCTAGGTCCTTATATCGGAGTCTTACAGTCTGAGATCTATTTCTTTTGTCCCGACACTTGGCATCTCTTGTTAGTAACCAGTTTGTCAATATCACGCTTGAAATCTTGTGCAGCTGCAACTTTTATTAGAGATGAAAGCTGCTTGACAGTAAGTCTTGAGCGATGTGGGGTTTTGGTAGCTTTCATTAACGAAAACAATTGCTCACAAAGGTAAGAGGCTTCCGAACATAGACAGTACTCTCGATGCCGACTTATAGATCTGCACATACGAGGGTGGCAGGTAAGCATACAAGCCTGGCACACCAACTTCATTGTATTTTGCCTTCAGAATAGAATCAGACTGCAGTTCAATCAATTCCATTTGGATATTCTCAGACGCATTCTCAATGTTGTAAGAGTATGGAGATGTAAACAGCGCAAAGTAATGTTCGTGTGAACTGAAATCACAAACACGCTCACTGAATTCATTGCTCAGTAATACAAGTTGGAAAACAAATCCTCCAAAAATCAAATTTTACTTTACTAAGTTTACTTCAAAGTTTATATTGTACAATAAGGCGATATGCAAAAAGCCTCCTGACCGACACTAATTTTACAAACTCAAAATCACAAAAATTTTTTAATAAACAACTTGACAACTTTTCGCGTCCACTTCAGATCTTCAGCTGTAGTCTGCACTAACTGTTCATTACAATACTAGCACAAAATTACATAAAACTACAGCAAATAAATGTGAAAATATGCGAGCTACAGTATTACTACTCGTGATGGTCAGTTTTGCCCAGTGCCCAGTCTCAGCAGCCCAGCCAGTAGTGTAGCCTGCCAGGCTGCTGCAGCCTAGCACTTCAGTTGCGACATCACGGCTCATAAACTTTGGTCAAAGCTTTTTTTATCAAGGAGCTGACGCCGCAGCTGCAACTATACTAGCAGATGACGTTTCCGGTACCGTAATGCCATGGGAAAACATGCTTTTGTCAGAAGGCGGAAGTAAGAAAAGTCAATAAGTAACGCTGAAGATGCAGAATGATTCAATAGTACAATAGTAATCATTTTGTACAAGTTTAGTGCTAACTAGGATCTGTCATGCGGGCCGCACAGATTTCTGTTGCAGGCCGCATGTGGCCCAGGGTCTGCGTGTTTGACATGCCTGCATTAGAGTATATTTCAGACTGCAAAACTGTAAAAGGGGAACAAGAGACTAACTGCGACATTCTTTACAACCAATGCCTCCAGCTAAAGAATATTATTTTAAACTAACAAACCGAAAAAGATGTTGTGACAAAAATGACTTGATAACAATGTACAGTAGAATTAAACAACCTGTCTTTCTCAAAATTAAACTACCAACTCAACTAAAAATCAAACATGCTGCTAAAAACAGAAGCACATTGCCTACACCAACGGCTTCCACATAGTTCAGCTGCGGGGACTACAACTTGTTTGCGTTATGGTTATGTCACATTACGCATCTTATCCTGTAATTTTTTGTAGGCTTGGCCTTCATTTACATAATCTTAGTGAATCAGAGGCAGTCAGCAGCAAGCTCCCATAAAGCCAGTCACCTACTGTGACATGTACAACGACTCATTCCAACTAGTCTGTAAAACTCAAACAGGTTTGATTTTGTCTTTAGTCGCAGGGATGGGCCATGTGTGTAATAGAGCTGACAACCAATGAATGCTCATCCAAGAGTACAATGCATAGGATGAAGAATAAGGAATGCAGATGTTTTGGACTTCACAGAAGAGAAGCTCATCTCTCTAAGGTCTATTTTATTACATACCACGACAGAATGGAAAAAAGACAAAAAAAAATACTACAAATACTACAAAAACAAATACTACAGCTTAATTCGTTGTGCCTGTTAACCCATTTTACAGCATCAGCTCTGTCAGGCAGCACTCTGTTGGCCGTGAGAAGCAAAAGAGAGCAAGAGTGTGCTGGAGGGGTCAGTAAATGTGACATGGGTAACAATTTTTAGTCATTTAAATTGACATACTCCAGCAACGAGATCAAAAACTGTGGTCAGCAAACCTGAAATACCCCACAATTAGATGCCATTTAATGTGAAATTGACTTAAACTGTGAAGACTACAAATTTTATGTTGAGCTGTAAACTGATGCTTGCTTTTAGACCCCCTCTGCTGCCTGCCTGTTCATCTGGGAAATCTACTGCAATCTTTTTTTACCAATAAAATGAAATGTGAGATATGTAGATTTTAACTGGAAAAAAAAGACAGTGGGATTTGCATGTGTCAGTTGTGTGTCATAATGAGAACATATTTAATAACTGATGTATTTTTTGTTGAAAATACAGAATTAAAGATCTAACTTTGCAAATGTGAAGCAATCTAAATTTGAAACAATATATATGCTATAAATAATTCATAACTTTAATAGTCATGCCTGATACATAACTGAAGCAGTGTTAAGCCCTAACAGAGTTTTCTTCAAGAATCTGTAAACATTAACTAGTGCAGCACTTGAAGACTAAAGAGATCTGTTATTACATTGCGTCATAAAGAAATATTACAGTACTTAAATTATAGCTGTCAACTGTTTAGCTTATATTTTCCATTCATCCATCTTCAGTAGGAACATCATGCTTTTTAGTGAATAATTCTCTTGACATATTCATGAGTTGTATTATATTAAAGTGTTAAAACCTTGCAAGTTTCCAGCATATGACTGCATTTGGAGTCTATGTGCTATAGTAACTGTGTACCAATGTGGGATAAAATACATACATTTGCCAATGTAATGGGCTTCACAGTGTGATTAAACCACATTAATGAGATAATAAATATGCCAGAAAATCTAATTTCATATATGCTTTACTTTTCAAAATGAAAAATTTAATCATTGACGCTCTTTTGCTGCATTTATGCGTCAATCAACACTTTCACCATCTGCATGCTGCCTCCCATTTAGAAAGGGGCAGACATCCTAGCAATTTACGAAGCAGGAAAATTGCTTTTAAACAAGACGCAAGAATGTCTTTGTCCTCTTTGTTTCCAACAATGCAAAGTCAGCTACATCGGGAGAGTGTTGCTGTCTCATAGTCCAGGAGCCGTGTTTAACTCCATTCCTGATTTGCACTTTCTATTTCTGCCATGGGTGAGTTTTCTTTAAGTAACGTTCACCTTTTATACTGTTTGATTCCATGAAAATGAGATAGGATGATACTAAAGCAACAGAAAGGGTCATTCCTAAAGATTTGGACAGTCTTTGAACCTCAGTTATTGCAAGTCCAAAGGGTTGGGTGCAATTAACAAGATTATTAATCATTAGTACAGGATGAGAGATGAGAGGTTAACCCTGAACTTTCTCATCCTGTAAGTCAGCATTACAAAAAATGACTACATAACAAATGCTGAATGCAAATTGAGGCTTTAGGTTTAAACCCTGCAGTAAATATGTGTACCAACATGGGAAGAACATGCAAAGCCCCTACTGAAAGCAACTGGGCTAGAAGTTAATCCAAGATTCCTTAATATATGTGACTACCCAGCTCCCCACTATAACACATCAAAATCCAAATTGAGGATTCTAGTTTTGTAATATTAAATACCAGTGGAAAAATATTTCTCTCACTATTAGACACAGAAATCCTTCAAACTATGTCCAAAGAATCTGGGGCAGCAGGGCGGTGCAGTGATTAGTGGCCTATTTGAGTATGTTGGAGGTGGTGGTGGTATGGGGGAGGGGGTCAATGAATTTGTGAATGTGTCCTGTGATTAAGTTGTCCAAATTAGATTCTGTTCCTATTCTAATTGGGATGGCTCTGGCTCTCACAACCATGAATTTGATAAAGCGTACAGAAGGGGGGCCTAATTAAACAAGTTATTTATTAGATTTTATAGTCTTTTTATAATCTAGAAATCTGAAATAACCTGTTAAATTTGCAGGACCTCTAATCAAAGCTAACTTTTTAGTTATGTTTGATATTAATGCTCGCTATAAAGCTATAGATAAAGACTTATGAATTGATGGAGGATTGCAGTAAAATGTCTAGATTCTTAATGCTAAAGAGAAGCCATTGAGCCTTGTGCTGTGTTATGAGGGGATTATACTGTATATTGATATAATCTGATAACCACAGGAATTTCATTTTTCATCCACAGCTTTAACAGCGAACTGGGCCGAGAATTTATTAATATGTCTGTTTAGAGCTCACAGGGTCTTAGTAGAATACAGAGCCAGTGGAAGAATGTCCACTTTATAGAAGGATATACGGGCTGGACATTTTACTGACATGACAGATAAACAGCATTGCTACTTGTAGTGAAGGTGGTGCCTTCATTTCATTTAAAATTTCAGCTAATTTCCAAATAGATAAGGCACAGTGAAACAGAGATACATCAGAAAAAAGAGGATAAACAAGTGGAGTGATCTCGAGTTGAACAAGTTGCTGATAAATTGACAGAAAATGTGACTGATGAATTGATCATTCTGAACAAATGACCGGTGCCCTGGGAGATTACAACTTTCTTCTGATTTATGTACAAAGCACTAGAAAGAAAAGATAAAGCCTGTTGAACAATAAAGGATTAATGACCAGACTCACTACTGTGCTATTTTTAACTTTTAAATTCATCTTCATAAGAAGTGAGGCTGTTATACTGAAAGCAAGGAAGGGCCAGACTTCAGTTTGCTAAAAGGAATATGAAAATAAAACAGCTAATGCAAAAAGGACTTTCAAATATGAATTGCTTTCTAAAATTATCAAATAATAATCTAATTTCTGTTTTGGAATATAGAGATAGAAAGAAAAATCACTTGGGAACAGCCATTAGTAGCAAGCTGATTATGCTGTTCTGAGAGTGGAGACAGGACTGCAGAGTTTCACATTATAACTGCTCTTCTCATCTCTTTCCGCAAACTTCTAAAAGCTGTCAACAGACTAATGACATCTTACTCACAGTGTGCTGAAATCCTGAAATGTTAAGCTAGGATGCTGCTTTACAGTGTTTTCTTCATATACTGTATATTATTTGCCAAGTGACACACTTTAAATAATTGCCTCTACCAGTGCTGGTCTACATGGAAGTGTTAGGCTTCATTTCTTCATTTTGGCCATCAGTACAACGTGTGGCTCAATTAGCACAACTTTCTTGTCCCATCAAACTAAAATTTCCTGTGAAAGCTATTTGTTGTGTTCAAATGTGGTGAATGCTTTAAAATCACTTTGGGTTTTCTTTTTTTTTTTTAATGACTGGTGCCCCCTGATTCACCAGTATGAGAAAACTCCCACATATGGTATACCGTTTGACTTGTCTTAAGGTGTAGCTATGCAAGAAGTCAAACTTTTTGAGGTTCCCTGATATTTTTGGCACTTTTACCTGAAAACCTCTCACTGTTAGATTTTTGGAACCATATTTTGTGCAGGAAACTACACCCTTATGATAAACTGTAATTCAACAGATGTCTTGAACAAAAACGAATGAGAAGGAGTCGAAGTTGTGCATGCCGCATCAACCGACCCCAGCATTTTACACCCTAATGGGATACCAGGGGCTCAAATTTACTTCTTTTCACAAAATGTTGAAACCATAGGGACTGGTAAAATTGGCATGTGCACTGTATTTGTATGCTATTTTGTGGTTGCTAATCACAAATATAATAATACTAGTAACGGTGTACTGCATGATAACGTGCCGTGAATACACTTGACTTATAGTTTTCATCCTGTTTCTCTGTACGTTTAGCATTCATTTGCTCAGAGGTTCATGCACTTGCTGCCTCCTGAGCAGCTCTTCTATTCTCCACCCAAGTGGCCCGCTGCTTCTCTTCTTTCGTCTGCATCTTTTCGCGTTAAAACTGATTAAGTTAGCTTTTGTGTTGCAATTACTTAGTACGTTTTCTTTCATTTTTCACTTAAGCTGGCACTTAAGGTAGTAGGGAATGAGAACGGCGCCCATACGCATGCGCCACACGGTCGCCCTGCTGCCCACTGTCGAGAGTTGATTCTACAATAAAATAAAATAAAAATAAAAAGAGTAATAAAAATCATCACCGAAAGCGGATAGTAGACGTCACATAGTATATGTGTACCAATTTTCAAGTCAATAGGTGAAACGGTTTGCGAGCTACAGGTGATTTAAAATCCTGGACAGACAAACGAACAGCCACGGTAGCGTATTATAGAAGACGATTTTTGATATCTGATTCTTTACCATTGGTCCTAGTCCTCTAAGAGCCACTTCCAGAAGTTTAGAAAAGACAAAGTTTAGAAATAGGCACGTGGGGTCTCGTTTTAGACGATTTCAAGGTCACTGATTACAAGCATAATGTTATTTTTGATGGTCCTCTATCAGAGGGTGAAATTGACAAATTTTAAAGTGGGGGAATTGTTTAAGACCACCATTTCAAAGTCAGGAATTCCAAATATGTTATTTTTAATTTTTTACAATTAAGAATATTTAGCCTTTAAACATTTTAATTAAAGCACACATTTTAATATTTTGAATATCTGACACAATTATTCTTGTTTATTATGTACTTCTACTTTATGAAGTAAATTGTTACATTTGTTATGAAAACCCCAAATCAAGACGGCTTACGCTAATTCAAACTTTAACTAGCTGGCGCTTAGACGATAAGCATGACCTGGCAGGAGCTCTTGCCACTCCCCCAGGGGTACATCTGAGATGTTGCTTTATCCATCGTTATAAAATTAAATAAAAATGGCATGGGTTTGATTTTGGAGACTGTAAGAGGCGTGTTAGCATATAGTCCCTGTGTTCATATAGGGTTGTTCCAGGTACTTTGGTTATTTTCCAGATCTTCATAGGCTACAGTGGCCAGTTGCATGTGAATGTGTGAATGAAGGAGCCCTGGATAAGGCCGGATAGAGAGTTGAGGTTATCGATGTTTGACAACCTGTTAAAAATGTAGGCTGTGAACATTGTTTTAATGTTTTGCATTCACAATACAAAAGAATAAAATTAGTCATCAAAAAAGAAAATTAATGTCATAATCCTGACATAATTATCTTTTGTTAGGAAACAAAGATGACAACATTACAATCCACAAACATAACATAACACAGTATGTTTTTCATATTATGTGGAAAACAACCTGTGAATGATTACACAAATTATAAATAGTCTAGAGTTTTGGCAATTTAAGCCGAGCCAAAAATCCAAAGGTGTGTGTTATCTTAAATATTCTGTGTAATTCATGAGTCTGAGAGCTCTTCTTACACTTCAAGAAAGGCTTTGATTTAACCATTGTATGGAATATTACCAGAAGATTTTTTGGATTGTTACACAAGAATAAAGTTATTTTGAAGTAAATGATTGTGTTAAGAAAAAAAGAAGAAACAAAAAAATGTTTGCGGCAAGATTTCTGTGAAGCTGTAACATTTTTTTGATCCTGCTCACCAATCGCAGTGAACCTATTTACATAAACAAGCGTAAAATAAATAGGTACATCCATCACCTCTGTATGCTTGTGTGCATACTGTCAAGCCGCCGACATGCTTAGCAAGGACTGCGCATGTAAATAAAGGAATTGAATATGGTCAGATATTTCATGTTTATTTAGCTGCTGACAGCAAGGTAATTTAAATCTTGTAACACTCAGTTTCAGTAGACTTTTGAGAAAACATTTTATCAGCAGAAAAGTCAGTTTTGTTATTAATATTTTTGTCTGAATTGTCTTTTCTTTTCTTGTGAGGTGATATATTGGATGTATGCAAAGAAAAAAGTTAGGCAGGAGAAATATTACATTCAGGCTACACTCAAACCAACCTTATGATTACTGATTATGAACTTTTCCTTCAATCAGTGTTGTGCAATGATAGTCAGATAGTTTAAGGTAACATACAAAAACATAAATATAATTTTATACTGTGACTAGCGGTGTTACCCATCTAAGAGAGGTTGAAATCTAAGTAATCAATGTAAACCTCAGCATTAATGTTTGCAGTGCGCATTGGTAATGAGGCTCCATGCTGGGAATAATACCCATATAGACTAAACTAGCAAAATACCCGCGCTTCGCAGCGGCGAAGTACTGCCTTAAAATTTTTATTAAGAAGAAAATTTAACCTTTTTAAACTGAGGGAAAATATGCCAATAATTATTTGTTAAGGATCTCTTTGTATACCATGTTGTCAGTTCGGCCCTCCGGTTGTAACATGACCAAGCTGTGCGGTGAGCTTACTCTTGAGCATGCAACTTACAGTTGGCCATGTGAACAGTAATCTTGTTTCAAATCTCACAGCTTGGATTGCTGCTGTCATAATCGGTTTGAGTTTAATGGTTTGTTTCAATTACGATAGTATTTGCAGGATTTGTTGTGTTGAAGTGACATTCGGCATCTGTCAAGCATTGTAAGCACACAACCGGTTTCATCGATAAAATCACATCCAGCTTTTGAGAGTTTAAACACTCATAAACATCAAAGTGTCCACTACTGAAATCGTCACCTGTGAATCTAAGATGTTTAAGAGGCATTGGCGATTGTTGAAAGGTGTAAAATATTTGGCCATTTCGGTACACTTGAAAGCGACAACCGAACAATTCAGCGGCAGCCATCAACTCACATGCAGAACCATAGGTGAAGGGCTTAAGCATTTCACTCTTATAGTGCTCCTGTGTAGTATAATTATCTCCTGTACCGTCATCAGTCCACACCTTGAACCTGTCCCAGTCATTCAATACATAAGACACAATGCTCCTCCGGATATCAAGAGTGAGCCTGATATGGCCGTGCAATATGTATGGATGGGGGACCCAACGCCACCTCACACAGTGACTGAGCTGCAGGCTATGGACGTATATATGTACGTAAGTAGGATTCAGTTAGCGTTGGGAACCCATGTACCAAATTTCTTGAAGATGGGCCCATAAGTAACAAAGACTGTTGAAAAGTTCAATATGGTGGCCGACAGTGGCATCATACCACCGAAATAAGTATGTACATTGGTTTCGGTTAGTGCAGGGAAGCCGCCTATAAAATTTCGAGAAGATCGGGCCATAAATAAGAAAGTTCAACATGGCGGACGTCGTTGACCATTATGACCATTACGCGTAGAATTTCGAAATGAAACCTGCTTATCTTTTGTAAGTAAGCTGTAAGGAATGAGCCTGCCAAATTTCAGCCTTCTACCTACACGGGAAGTTGGAGAATTAGTGACGTTGGAAAGTTCAATATGGCGGCCAACAGTGGTGTCATACCAACGAAATAAGTACGTACATCGGTTTCCGTTAAAAGTTTAATATGGCGGCCGACAGTGGCATCATACCACCGAAATAAGTACCAAATTTCAGCCTTCTACCTACACGGGAAGTTGGAGAATTAGTGACGTTGGAAAGTTCAATATGGCGGCTGACAGTGGCGTCATACCACCGAAATAAGTATGTACATTGGTTTCGGTTAGCGCAGGGAAGCCGCCTACCAAATTTCGTGAAGATGGGGCCATGAATAAGAAAGTTCAATATGGCGGACGTTGTTGACCGTTATGACCATTACGCGTAGAATTTCGAAATGAAACCTGCTTAACTTTTGTAAGTAAGCTGTAAGGAATGGGCCTGCCAAATTTCAGCCTTCTACCTACACGGGAAGTTGGAGAATTTGTGACGTTTGGAAAATTCAATATGGCGGCCGACAGTGGTGTCATACCACCGAAATAAGTACGTACATCGGTTTTGGTTAGCGCAGGGAAGCCACCTACCAAATTTCGTGAAGACGGGGTCATTCTTCTACCTACACGGGAAGTTGGAAAATTGGTGACGTTGGATAGTTCAATATGGCGGCCGACAGTGGCGTCACACCATCGAAATAAGTAAGTACATCGGTTTCAGTTAGCACAGGGAAGCCGCCTACCAAATTTCGTGAAGATGGGGCCATAAATAAGAAAGTTCAACATGGCGGAAGTTGTCGAGCTTTATCGACCGTTATGACTGTTACGTGTAGAGTTTCGAAATGAAACCTGCTTAACTTTTGTAAGTAAGCTGTAAGGAATGAGCCTGCCAAATTTCAGCCTTCTACCTACATGGGAAGTTGGAGAATTAGTGATGAGTCAGTCAGTCAGTCAGTCAGTCAGTCAGTCAGTCAGTCAGTCAGTGAGTGAGGGCTTTGCCTTTTATTAGTATAGATGCTTACAAAAAATGATTTGATTAACAAAAAAATAAACCATACAAGGAAGAAATAAATGCAAAATATCAGGTAAGAAGGGTGGCACGGTGGCGCAGTGGTAGCGCTGCTGCCTCGCAGTTAGGAGACCTGGGTTCACTTCCTGGGTCCTCCCTGCGTGGAGTTTGCATGGGTTTCCTCCCAAAGACATGCAGGTTAGGTGGATTGGCGATCCTAAATTGTCCCTAGTGTGCGCTTGGTGTGTGTGTGTGCCCTGCGGTGGGCTGGCACACTGCCCAGGGTTTGTTTCCTGCCTTGCACCCTGGGATTGGCTCCAGCAGACCCCCGTGACCCTGTAGTTAGGATATAGCGGGTTGGATAATGGATGGATATCAGCTAAGAACAACAAGCCCTTTGGCAGTGGTCTCCAACTCTGGTCCTGGAGAGCCGCAGTGGCTGCAGGTTTTCATTCTAACCCTTTTCTTAATTGGTGACCAGTTTTTGCTTCTAATTAACTGATTTTTCTTTCATGTTTAATTGACTTGTTTTTTTAAGATTTGTTCCCCTGAATTTCTTCATCGTTCCTCATAAATGGCACCCAAACAGAAATTAAATGTAAAGTGAGTGAGCCAACAGAAAACCAACTAAGTCAGGGCCTCAAACTCCAACTAATTACTCCAATCAGTTGCTTAATTAGGCGCTGATTCTAGTTGTTAATTAAACCCATTCTTTAATTCCATGGCTTTTTGCTGCTTTCATTGAGCAATAGAATACATTTCTGAAATTGTTGATGTTCTCTTTGCTAAGAGCACTGTGAAAATGTTCTGGGGACCTGAGCAGATCAATATTCCTCAGACCTTCATCTTTCTTTATTTTTAAATATTGTATAATGGACACCAGTTGTTTTTGCTCATTTTGTATCTCATTACTGTTTGGATGCTAATTAAGGAAAAAGAAACAATTAAGGAGTCTGAATCTTTAAGAGCAAATGTATTAAAATCAATTCAAAAGAAGTTAATTAGCAGCAAAAACAGGTCACTAATTAAGATTAGGGTTGGAATGAAAACCTGCAGCCACTGCAGCCCTCCAGGACTGGAGTTGGTAACCCCTGTCCTATGGCCTCTGTGTTCTTTCCTATACAGGTGCCAAGTAGCTGCCCCTCTTGTGGTGTGGCTTGACCACCTACCGAGTGAAAAATTCAGTCTCATTCTCACCTTAAAGCTTCCTTTGACTAAGGCCTCTCCCTCCTACCAGCTTAGGCTCTGTCACCGTTTTGTTCAAAGTGGTTTTAAACCCCTAAGATGGGCTAAAGGCAGCAATACACTATCACAACAGTATCAATTGCCCCTGTTATCTCTCTGCTTTTGAGCCTTCAGTTGGCTTAATGGGTTAGGTAAAGCTAACATTCTACTTGAGTAAAGAGGCAACATGGTCCAAATGCCTCTAGTCTAGAGGTGTGGTGCCACCTGATCGCATGGATTTTTTTTTTTTGTGTAAATGGCGTTGTGTGGGTCCCCATCTTTGAAAGAGTAACAGTTCAGTTTCTCTTTTCTCTTGACTGTGTAATGGAACTGTTATAGCCAGGTGTAGGTCTAACCTTCTGCCAATAATTTGTAGCCTTTCAGTCATTTTAAGGAGAGTGACACACATTTCTGACACCTGCTGGGTTACCTGCTTTAAAAAGGGGATGCTTACCTGTTTCTACACAGGACCACAATTCTCTCACATGTACTGAAGCCTCTGCCTATTATCCTACTTGGGCATTCAGCACTCATGCAGGGTTTACCACCACCTATCATTCCATATATTCTCATATCGGCATGTGCACGGCCGTTCACAGTGCCAGGATGGTTTTGTTTCTTTCTTGAAGGTCTTGTGCTGGTCTTTTTCTAACAATGTGCCAAAACCAGCCTTGTCCCTGGTAGCCTCTTAACTGTAGGTACCCCTTCACAGTACACATAGCAGTGAAGAATTTGGAAAAACCAGTCTGAATTTAGTTGATAGTGCCTTAAGTTAATATATGCCACCACCAGAGAAGGATAAATGTGAAGTGGATTTGAATCTACATAGTAGTACGTCTGGAACTGCGTAGGGCATTTAAAAGTATCATTCTTATGTGATATTGTGAATCATCACATGCTTGTTAAAGAGTAGTAATGTGTCATACATTTAGAGTCTTTCAGAAATGCTTGAGTTCAGAACTGATTTGTGCAAAGCATGAGAGTAACTCCGTTATGACTGCACTTGATATAAGGCTAAAGGTGTTACCATCTTGAAAGACTTGAGATGAAGGTGATCCCTCACAACAATTCAGCAGTGATAAGACATAGTACAACCTTTACACTAAATGAGTATTCTCAAGCCATCACAGGAAAAGACATGGTTCTTTCAGAAGTGTGATGGAACCTTACATACTGACCTGTAAGCTTATTTTGTTATGTGCAAAATGAATAGTTTTATTATACACAGATTGGACAGGGTGGTGAGTCAAATTGGAGAATTTCATTTAGAGTGGCATACATAAGCAAATGTTCTTTTGGGGGGAACAAAATGATAGTCTAGTTCATAGCATAGGCCTGTATACACAAAAACAAAATAGGCAAAAGAAGATTGTAGTCAGAGAAAACAAATGGTTGAGCAGGAAAATGTCCATAATTCTTTTTAGGTGCTTGAGCACTAGTCTCTCACACAGTCTTCCTTTAAATGGTCTTAAAGTGTGGATACTTGCTTTAATGAGAGCAGCAATCTTATACATCATGGCAGCACTGTGAGGATTGTTTTTTACTTTCTCCAGTGCCTTCAGTACCATCAGGCCATCCCTGTTAAAGGGTAAGTTCTGAGATATGCAGGTGGATGAGCCTCTGGTATCATGGGTAATGAACTGCTTATCAAGCAAACCACTGTTTGTGAGATTCAAACACTGTGTTTCTGGGGAAGCAACGAGAAAGGAGATCTCTATTCCTCTGAGCTTCTTCTCAGGAGACTGGGAACACCACAGGTGGATTATGGGAGATCTATAGGAGAGAACCCTGTCCAAAACGGCTGAAATGGAAAAGAGCAGACTGTTGTTTCCAGTCACATTTCCCAGAAAAATATAAAATGGATGGAAGAAAAGGGTGATGAATATATGGTCTTTTCGCAGCGTTCCTTTTTTTGGAAAGACTTCTCAAGTCAACTAATTGCAAGAGAAGTAGATCAGATAGATAGATAGATAGATAGATAGATAGATAAAAGAGTGACTAATCAGACAGACAGATAGATAGATAGATAGATAGATAGATAGATAGATAGATAGATAGATAGATAGATAGATAGATAGATAGATAGATAGATAGATAGTTGTGTATTGTATTTAGCATTCAGTGCCTGTACACCAAAATACTACCTGGCCACAGACCAGTTTCTTATATTTTGTCTTTCTTACCAAAATGCAAAATAGAAGTGTGCTTTGTTCACAAAGTCTGGAATATCATGCATAGAAAATATATCTGGGGGTGATATTAGTCATAAAAAACATTTCCCAAACGACTGACATTTAGCCCTGTAGTGCGAACTACACAGCATTCATTTTCATACAGCCTATACATGTTAATGATAAAATGGGCATAATTATCATTATAAAAATAAGTTACTGCAGTGTGTTCATTATGATCCATTTCACCACTTTGTGACACAAATGCTCCCTGGCAAAAATGGGATTTGCATTTTAACTGAAGACTAATCCCTTAAAAAAATAAATAAAATAAAATACACTGTAAGCACAAGGACAAATAAAGGTATCTTTCCAAGCATTACTTTGTACTTTTATTAAATTGTATTGGCACACATAGAAAAGCTTGCATTTCTAGTTCAAAGTCAACATTTTTAAGGTATCATGGATTTCAACAAATTGCGACATGCAATATATCATAAAAATCTGTCCTAGAAATATTTGTCCAAACCCAAAAATGTAACTTCACCAGAGTGAGTGTGACTGGGATGGGTTCTTTCTATAAATTACATAAATGATATATAGGTCTGTCAGTGAAAAACTTGATACATTCAGCGTTCCGGTGTGAAAAAGTACACATTTCTTAATGTCCATTTCAGATGACAGAATAGCCATTGAGCCCGGGATGCAACATGGCTGCGATCAGAAGGGGCATCCAAACTCCTCTACCTCCAAAATAACATGGAGCTGAAATTTTCAAGGTCTCTACAGGAATCATAATATTATGAAACTTGTTTTCTATATGTTTAAAATTCTACTTACAACATCATATTTTAAAAACCTGTTTAATGTGTAGATTGCAACACCACCATTCTGTTCACAAAGAAGAAATTATTTTTAAAATAACAAATGATATAGCTTTAGTATATTCAATTGAAATTTTCATAACATTTCCATAATTTATCTTCGTTGTCTCTGAATGAATAGACAACTTTTACCCTTAGAAAAACGTATTTGTTTCTTTTGTTCTATAGATTTTGTATAACACAGTTAAAGCCATTATTCTGGCACACCCCCCTGGTTTGTTCCTGCCTTGAACCAGATGCTGCAGCGAAAGGCTCTGTCCCACTCCTCCCCTTGTGATGCTGAACTGGGCTATGAAGGTTCAATAATGGATCAACTGTTGGACGGATAAATGGCTTAGAAAACAAACTCTACAAAGTGTCTTTTTGGCCTCTGCCTGATTGCAGGAGAAGGAATAATGAAACTGTCATTACATTCACTTCATACAAGGTTATTTACTGTGCTTTATACCATTGCATATCGTGAGTGCTTGTTATGTTAGTTCCTGGCATTTTCTTCTAATCCTCACTCGCACGCTCACGTGCAAAAGAAATAAAATGGTCTCAATTGCTACATGCTCGTGGGAAACACAATTTTCTGAAAGTGAAGCTTGCCTCTTTGACCAGTCAGTTTATATGCAGAACTATATCCGGCCAGCTCTCATTTTCTTTTATACCCATTAATGTACCACAGCAGTGCCACAACGTTTCTTCAGTATTCTTTGTTATTCAGCAAGGCAAACACACTGCAGCAATGCAGATTTCAAAAGTCATTCTGAACTTCCATGCAGATCTGACACACTTAGTACTGTAAGCGTCACACCATAGAGAAACACTGCACACACACAAACAGTTAATCGGCCAACACTTGTCATAAAACTTGTCATTTCAGCTTCAGCTGCCTGAACAGCAATTTCCTGAGCAAGGTAACGATTAACCAAAACGAGCCCGCTACCTTCACACACAATTCTTTTTTATTTTTAATAATCACAGGATACTCACTTGATGTAGTAGGGTACTTTGTTTGGTGAGATTGCCCGCTCCCAGGGACCCTGGACAGAAGCTGTAAACAAGAAAAGCAGCAGACATGGGGGTCAAGTTCAAAGCAAACAGGAAAGACAACATTAATCTTTGGAATTACATTTTTTTTTCTTCTTCTTTACACTCAGCCCTGCCAGATATGGGTCTGTTTGCTCAGCCGGCCGTGAAGGCAGGGAGGATTAACCTGGTGCTCTGAAAATTCGGTCCTAATCTGAGACAAATTAAAGTCGTTGGAGCGTAAAGATAAATGCAAACCTCTTGCACGACTTGCACTTGAACCACCAGATAAAGAGCTGAACAAGCAGAGAACCTGTCATTCTAGCTATTTTTTCCCTTCCTCTCATATCAGACCAAATTTCCCTTTGTTTCATCTTGTCTTTGCACCCCCCCACCCCCACATACTGCCTTTGCATAAAGACAGAAAAGTGAAAATGCTGACCTTCACCTGCTGTGCCTGTTTTAATGATCGAGTACAAATAAGGCAACAGGGACCAAGAAAACCTCTGCTTAGTCAAAACCATTCATAAAACAGGAATTCTTATACAACAGGGATATTACAGAAAGCCTGATAGAGGAAGAAAGCCTTTCCGCAGTTTGGAAGTCATGTACTTGAAAATTTGAAAGCAAATGTTTTTTTATTCGCTTTTGGTGACAAGCATAGTTGAACCCTGAATGCAGGAAGGCAGGAACAACAACAGTTAATATGTTATCCAGAAAGCTCTACTGATGTCCCAGTTGTCTTTACTCACAAGTCAATAGGGATGAGGCCCAGTCACCCCCATCAAAACCTTACTGAGATATTACACTTTGCTACAAGGAAGTGGTTACAAAAAGCTGGAGTGGGGTCACTCATTAAGGTCATACTTGCCAACATGCACTCCAGTCAAACCCTCTTGTTAGCTTTTTATACCATGAGGTGAATTGTTTACTTAAAAGCTTTGTCATGAAGCTATACATGAAATTAATTTTGGGTGGTATACATACTGTAATTTTCGGCATGCATTACAAGCAGCACTTTTCTGATTCACACCTACTTCTGGTGGCATGTTTTCCATCTGAGCAGTATGAGTGAGTATGGGGACTGAAGAGTAAATGACACAACAAGAGAGGGGAATTTTAGTATACTATATGCTTGTCACTTTGCAACTCTTCTTTCTTTTTTTCAAGCAGGATATTTGAACAGATCACGGTCTATTCTACTTTACTAAACACAATCACGGTCCCTGCTTTTTGTCAAAATACAACTGCATGGAGAATTATAACTGGGAGGCACTGTGGTTAGCACTACTGCCTCAAAGCTCTGGGAGTAGGATCATATCCTTGTCTCCTCATAGTCTGTGTGGATTTTGCACATTCCCCATATTACGACGAGGGTTTTCCCATTTCATCCAACATCCTAGCTCTAAATTAGCCCACTCTGTATACTTGTGCCTTCAATAGACTGCAGCCATGTCCAAACTTGCTTCGTGATGTTAGCATATAAGCTCTTCTCCTGGTACTGTTATGAAGCGGAAAACCCCTGTGTTTGGGTTAGTAATTTTCCCTTGCCTTAGGCACATTTTTTTTGCTTGCGGTACTTTACAATTTAAAAAGTCGAAATTAGTTTAATTTTCGTGTGTTTTTATTTAACATCTTTATTTTGGGAAGATATTAATTTTTTTGTCATTTTATTTTAGGTGCATCACAATGACATTTTTGACTTTTAGCATTTAATTAAGCATTGCTAGGACACCCATCACAGTTGCTAGAGATTATCTCCCAGGAGGCACTACATGAAAGCTGTGCTAAAAAATTTGGCTCTGTTTGACTGCCTGTTGACAACTGGCAGATGTTAGGAAGGACCAGGAAGAAAAGTCCAAATGAAAGTGAAGTTCAAAACAGAGAGAACAATAGTACCATGCAACAAGACCAAGGGTCAGACAAGAGGAAGACCTGAAAACATAAATGGGGTCAGAATTAAAATCAAACATGAAATAATGCAGAAAAAGTGTTTTAGAAAGTCATAGAAAAGTTGGACACGGAATTACTGATCCAGTACCTTTTTATAATGTCAAGTTAATGACAGAGAAAGTTGTGAAACTCTTTTGGGGGCAAGTGTTTGCCAACTACATGGCAACCACTCACAAAATGGCAAACAAAATAAAAAATCTTAACAATAACCTAAAGGCCTTAAATAAAGGATGCCACTAAACTCAGAGTTTCCTTGAAGAACTATAACCCAAATGGAAGGTCTTACGTTAATAAAGAAAAAAATTACTTCTTCCAAAATAAATTTGAGACAACATATTATATTAATGACAAACGCATCACCATACTCCTGTGTCCAAGATTACGGATTTAAACTATTAGCAAGTGCTGGTTTAATGCTTTAGATTCTGATTTTCTTGGAATAACTCAGTTTTCCATGACTCTTCGTGTAAATGTTTTTTGCTCTTGTTGAATTTTTGTTTATGATGCCTTCCAATTCTTGTCTGGCTACAATAAAAGTTGATCAATCTGTCATGAGAGAGATGTGTGGCGTGGTGTATTTTTAAATAAATACATATAGACAGTGAGGGGCTCCATGTGAGTGCCGGTGTATATGAAAGCGTGCACAAGCAGCCTGGGGTTTAATGGGGGAGTTGACTGACTGCGTATCCACATTCAGATATGCACAGTTCTGTCAATTTCCTTGTTAGTGCTCTAGGTTTCATGATTGCAACACCTGCACTCGATCAGTGCTTAAATGGGAGCTTGGGCAGGAAATGGAAAAAAGAGAAAGAAAGAAAAAAGAAGGAAAAGAATGGAGGTTAAGGGAAAAGAGAGAGAGGCAGGATTGGGAGAGCCCATGCTGTTGGAAGTGGAGGCAGGTGGTTGGGAGTGAGCCCCAGCGAGGGTAACGTGTGGCCAGTGCTGGGCAGGGCTGAAGAGGGTTGAATGTACTTGGAGTAGGCTTCTGCAGATGGAGGAGAATGGCAGCAGGAGTAGGAGCAGGGCTTACAAGGTCCCCAGTATAAAGCTGGATTTTGCTGGTTGACTGCACCTGTTGGTGGGCCTCTCTTTGTGCTACAGGATAAGTAGAGGTGTTATAGTTTTGATGTGATGATTTGGGGCAAAGGGTTTTAAGAGAGGACCTGCCTGGAGTTTTAACCCTGTTTTAAGGATTATTTATTGCATATTTTATGGATTATTTATTTATCAGGAAGAAGCACTGCACTATTTTGCACCTTGTTGATTTTAATAAATGCAGAAAGCACTTGTACCTTCTGCTTGCTGACTGTTGTGTCCTCATTTGCCAGGCTCATCTTTTGTCAATGACTATCAACGGTTCTGGGTTCAAGGTGGGTGTAGCTGACCCAGAACTTCATACCATCTGGTTTTTGAATGTACAGTGTATTTAGAAATCTACGTTTCTATAACATGTAGCAGTTACTCTCTCCCTCTCATTTTGCCAGTAGGCTGTTCAAAGAGAATGGGATGGCATCTGTGCTATGGTCCAGTCAAGCCACTTCAAGTACCCATGTCTAACTTAACAGGAGCAGGCAGGTTCAAAACATGAATAAATGCATACATCTTCATTTTTTTCTAAATAGATTTAATAGAGCAAGTTATTGATGAATAATATATCCCTATGTACCTTACAATCTTTTATACTTAACCTACTTTTTTGCAAAAGAGGGTTTTTTTGCAGAGGATCACATCTAGGACCCTCTATTATGAAGTGCAAAAGGCAAAAATCAAGCCTGGACTGGAAATAGTCCACAGCATGGTGCACACCCTGGACATGATGCCAGGACACATCCACACTCAGAGTGGCAGAAATTCATAAGGGGGCTATTTTAGAGGTACCACACAGAAAAATTGGCAGTGTTAAATTAACACCTAAAATTCATATATGGAAGCACTCTTTCCATATACACCCTTTTAAGGCTTACTTTAATATTATAAAAGCTAATTTAACACTGCCGATTATGCTGTGTAGTTACACTAAGATGCATGACTTGGAGTGTAACTCATGCAAACACAGGAAGAATGTGCGAACCTCCCACAGACAGAGAGAATCCTGTGGCTGAGACGCTGCAATACCAACCACTGTGCCATCTTGCCACCCTATGAGAATTCAAGCAGATCTAATGCACCTACACTAAGCAAGTTATGGGATTCTCAAAAAGAATACCAAAAGGGCAAATGTGGAACCAGAACATTTAAATCTCTTTTAAACAGTTCTTTTGAGAAAGTATCCAAATTGTAACACCAGCCAGGCTTTTTCAATTTTTATTCATGTAGACTATTTTAATATATCTTTTTTGCAGTAGGTCTTATAATGATATGTGTTTTTGAAATTAAAATCATACTTAAATCATATAAGTTTCCTGATCTCTATGAAGTATTCATAAGCATTGCAAAGGATAAAACTTCATGAGCTAGAATAACATCTTAAGGAATCTGCCATTTCAAAGCTCTCAAACATGAATTCAAATAATGAATTCTGAACAGCAATATAAACGGTTTATCAGTAGGACTGTGGAGTGGCCCAGCAGTTAGCACCACTGCCTGACATATCCAGAGTCCTGAGTTTTGGTCCCTGCTGTTTATATGGAATTTGCATATTATCTACATGTCTGTATGGGTTTACTTGTAGGTTCTTGGGCTATCTTCACACAAATGTGTGTGTTAGGTTGAATGATGCCTCTACATTGAGCACGAGTGTGCAACAGTGGCACCATACGATGCATTAGGGTCTTGCTTTGTCCCTAAAGCTGTTGGGATAGGCTGCCACCTTTTTGATCCTCATTTGGATTAAGTAGGTTCGATAATCTGTGCTGTTTATCAGTAGCCAGAGAGCGCTTCAGTCATTATGTTGCAAAGTCAATTAAACATTTCTATCAAAAAAAGAAGCATTGATTTGAAAAAGGAAATAAGTTCAATACCTTAGAAAAATAGTACAAAGATGCCAAATATTACCACCAAGATAAAAACGAGCCAAAAGCAGCCTGTCCTTTCACCTCCGCTGAGGCTTTATTATAGGCTCTGGATGACCGGACTCATCTCGGACAAGCCTATGTTCCATAGAGACGGGTAGACAACACAGCATTCTTTGTGAATCAGCCTGGCCTAACAGATTACCCTCACCGAGTTTGGTCTCCATGTGGAATTTCACTTTTTGAAGTGAACACCAAGTATTGCAAATGGCTCTAAGGCCATAGGAGAAAAGCCAAGTCACAGAAGAGGTTAAAGCCAATGAGCCCAGTCTGTGTGATTCTGCTCCTGCACATTTATGCTATGTGTTCTTTCCACTAAATGTTTTTCATACGTGTTTCCTTGATTTTGAAGTAATTAAAATACAGTGGTTGTAAAGCTTCAACTAGGATTGAGGCCGAGGCCAGCTGTAATCTTTGCTCCCCAAATCAATATTATTAGGCTCTTGTTGTAAACCTTATCTTTTACTGCACTAAACTTGGTATTGATTTTGGATATTTGCTTAACATGGGTAGGCAGGATTTCTTATTTACACAATGAAGCACGGATGTATAAGTGGTAAGCAATTGGATGTGAGTGAGTGAATTTGCCTGCTGGCACTAAGGACCTCAAAGGAAATGAGATGATGTTGACTCAGTCCTCTCAAAAAATGACTCAAAGCAATGGATAACAGAAATCCTCCGACAGCGGTAGCCCCACGTGATAAATAAAGCAGCACTCCTCAGGCACTTTAAAGCTTACACTTCATTTTGAGATGCTTCCTGACAATCCAGTCAGGAGAGTCTTTCCTTAACTAGTGTTGCATTATGAGCATCCCATGAAAAACATCAAAGCTACTGCAGTCCTCTTCTCATTAATACTGATTTCTTACTTTCTTGGATGCAGCTTATCTAAATGTTTTGTAAGAAAACCTGCTAACTTCTCAGATGTTAGATCTTATTGGAAGCAAAGATGACTTGGAATGCATTAAAGCTGGTCATCTTATGGGCACTGAACTGATTCGATTATTTTGTGTGTACAATTTGCGCAGTGCTTATAATGCATTTAAGCCAATAAAAATCCTGTCCCAACTGGGATGCTACTTTGAAAACTGTGTGGGTTGGGAAAATGAATGACTGTCAACTCTACAGTTCTTAGTAGTGTGCTCTGCAGTTTACTGGAGTCTGATTCAGCATTGGTCCAACCTTCTACAGTTGTACTGGAAAAATATGGAGTGGATGGATGGAAAATAATTATTTCTGTAATACATGTGGTGAGTAAATAACAAAACATATCAATCTACAGCTCTATTATCTTATCTTGGAGGCACAGCAGTAAAAGGAATTTGAGGCAGAGATAAACAATGAGGTGTCAGAGTTTTAAACCATGCACCATGTAGGAAGTTATAAACATCTTAAAGAAGAATACACCATTTATACAGTTCTTCACATGCAATTAATTCCACGTTAAGCATCAATTTTTTAACCTGCTTAGTTCAGTTTTATGGTCGCCGGACTTCTCAACTTGTTCTGGCACCACTGTGGTGTAAAGTCAGAATCGGTCCTTTATAGGGCATGGGGTAATTGCAAGGACCACTTGTTCATATCTGACCACTGTAGAGATGCAGAGTAACGTAGCACACATCTACAGATCTATCCAAATGCTGCACATTTTATACACTCACACATTATGGATCCAAAGTACTTCATACTTACCAAGTTTAGCAAGTGCAAGACAAGTATAGAACTGTACTATGCTATAAATAAATAATAGGTACATCAATATACTATACTATAACTGTACCATACTATCTTATATATTAAATGTCTACACATGGAAGTGTGTGTGTCTGTCCGGCCCGGAAGTTAGAGGTGGAGTCGGGATAAGGGCTTCATCTCCGAGGAAACAGAAAACTAAACATCCACGCGCTGAAGTGTGTGTATGTCTGTCTATCCGGCCTGGACATGTGAGGCTACTACAGCATGAAGCTCAGACAGCCAGGAAGGCAGCCCTAAGTTAATGAGTCAGAAGAAGAATGCGACTCTGTTGCCAAAGAGAAACGAGAGAAACCCTTATACAAGCAAGACGAGAACATCGGCAAAACGGTATCCCTTTTACTTTTCCACCCATCGCTAATACACAAGGCGAGCACGTTGGCAAAATGAAGCCTAGGAGAGAGATGCCCAGAGTAGTTCCTTTCAATTACCTGACATCTCTACATTTCAATTTTTTTTCTGACGATTTCAATAGTTTCTAGGATCCTGAGATTTTTACAGCACGGGCTTACACAGCTAGTAAATAAATAATAGGTAATAAACTGAAATAGTAATAAATAAATATATAACAATAACAACAAATGAAAAAACAACAGTAGTTATTACAATCATTTAGATGCCCATATGTATTAGGGTGTTGTACCGTGTTAGCCATTATGAATGTAGAGAAAAGCCAAGCAAAATGACACCTTTTATTGGCTAACTAAAAAGATTACAATATGCAAGCTTTCGAGGCAACTCAGGCCACTCTCTACGATGCCCATAAGCATAGCTAAAATGAAATACCACAATCCATACCAGCAAGTGCCATTTACAAACATCTACAACAAAACAACACAACATGTTGTCTCCATACCCTCCATATTGGCAACACTTTCTTTAACAGTAATTAAGATGCTTGACTTGTATGCCTTACTTGGAATATTAATAGGATGGCAACAGGATACCAGAAGGCTTGCCAAATGTACCATCTGATTCAGAGTTGCTTTTCTCTTGTAGTACAAAGCTGGTCACACCAGTCTAGTAAAGTAGCTGCAGTGTGACCACAGGATCACCCTCTGCTAGTGTGCTGCTTTTCAATTCCCTGCAGCTGACCAACAGAGTTTGCAGAGGGGCTGCTCTTTCATGGCCGTTAACACCTGCTCTTTTTAAATAAAATTAAATTGAATGCGGGTACAAAGCTGCTTATTGCAGATATGAATAGCAAAATATTAACTTGTGGCGTATATGGTACTAAAACTCTTTGCCAAGCTGTGCCCATATACTTGTTAATTCTGTTGGGAACATGAAGATCTCCAGGAGTTCTCTTAAGCACCCATCACACACACCAAGGTTTATCTTTGCACAGATTAGCTGGACAACTTCTTTTTTACTTTATTTTATTTATTTGGGCAAAAAACTATTATAAAAATCACAAATCACTTGGTCAAATAACAGTAAGATCACAAACAATGTGTTCAATGCAAAGCCCAGAATGTGACGATATATAATCCAGCAAATAAGCAATTACTTTTTTAAAATCTGTTCTTCTCCTCCACTCTTCTCCATGTTAGTCCTAAACTATGGTGCTACAGTACATAAATAAAATGTATCAACATCATCATCATCATTTTCTCTATCATATCTCCCAGTATATTTTGGTTTTCCTCTGTTGCATTTCCCTTGCGGGTCCAAGGTAAGGGCTTGTTTAGTGATGTTACGGTCTGCTTGTCTAAGATTGCAACCCATCTTACTCCATTTTGTCCTTGTTAATTGTACTTCTATTGACTCTTGCCTGATTATTTTCCATAGTTTCCTGTTAATAATGGAACCTGCACTGTGCATTCTAAAGAGAAAAGCAATTGTTTGAATTGCATGCAATTTGCTAATTGAATTTCCTGTAGCCCTCCAAGTTCTAATCTCATTGAGAAGCATTCTTTTAGCAGTTTATGATACTACAATGAAATGCTTACTTCCTTACAAGAAAGGTTAAACAGTCAAAAACAAATAAAACAGAAATGAATTATTACTTCTGACATATCTATTGTGTAAATGTGTTGAATCCAATTAGTGGTCTCAGTGGGATGAGCCCTATCCTGGTAACATGAGACATAAGAAACTATGAGTTCAATATACAGCAGGCAAGGCTACACTCGTACATACACAGAAATCTCACTCCTGGATGATTTAGAACCATAACTCAGTCTAACACAACCATCTTTTGTATCTGGACACAGAGAAAAATCCACACACTGACACTGAGAACACACCAACTCTACTCAGACAGCTGAGTTGTAAAATATCAGACTGATTTTAAGTGAAATTATCCTGGATATTCAGTTGTTTTAAAAGTTATTCTGGCTTTCACATTTCACATCTTTATCTGTTCCAGTGAAGTGAAACTGATGATCAGTTCCAGAATTGTCTTTCTTATATACTGTATAGCTGGATAGTGTTTTTGTTGTTAATTCTGTGTAATCCTGCATCGACGTAGATCAATGTGGAAAAGGCATGCTTTCTTTCATTTACTATTGTGTTTGTGCTATAGGTGGGCCTGGTCATCACAAGCTATTCTGTAAGAGGTTATCATACTTCAAATATTAACTTTAAATTCATGGCATGATCAATACCCCAAAGTGAGAGAAGGAGTGGCACCTTGTATTCCTTATACACCTTGGCAAGTATGTGAAACTTCTACCATGGATTTTGTAGTGGAGGACCTACAGTAACTTTGCTTTCCTTTAGATCTGTACAAATTATGTTAATGAAATTCAGTAGTGTAATTCGCCATCAATTCTGTATTTATGACTCAATGTTGTCAAAATCCTTTTTATAATCTGCAATATATATATATAATATATGAATTATACAGTCCTTATTCTGAAAGGCAGCCTAGGAAATTCAGCCTAATGTTCAGCCTAATGTTCACCTAAGCCTAACTGAAAGGACGTGGATGAGCTGAGCATCTTCTTCCAGTGTATGTGAAACTTCTATTCTCCTTTCATTGGACATCTGTTGGCATCTCCTCCTCTACTCAGGTCTTGCATCAGGTTAGATATTACCCAAGAGGTTTAAGGCAGTTTTCATTGTATCTTGGTAGAAGTTTAACAGTTTACTTTGCTTGTTTGAATTTTGTAGTTTGTGAAGATAGCATTCCTCTTTGAAATGTTTGAACAATCTCCTTTTCCATTCTTTATTGGTAGTTAAAAGCTTTTCCTTGTTGTCATTAATTTGTATTTGTTTTTTTCTACTTCAGTTTACTTGTCAGCATTTTTATTATTTCATTTATCAATCAGGTCTCTTCAGCCTGCCTTTGAACCCCCTTTTGATGTTATCGTCTCTCACCTCATCTGGGAGTTTTCTTGACCTTCTTATTAACATAACAGTATTCACTTTGAGCTGTAGCCTTGTTTGCTATAGCTTTGCATTTGTTTACCTTTTCCTTTTTGACCCTTCTTTCCTTTGTTTTTCAGTAGTACTAGGGTGTTGAAACTTTTTCAGAAAGTTTCAATGGTGGGCTAAAATTTACAATTTGGCTTTGTTTGTCCACTTATGTCTGTTTCCATATCAATCATTCAGACAGAACATGAAATCATTTGGCAATTTATGAAGGAAACAAGACTATAATTCAAAGTAAAATTATAAATTATTAATGCATGATAAAGCCCAATGAAACAAACTTAAGTATGCATCAGTAAAGAAGTGTACATTAACAAGGTTAAATAAAAGTTCAACATGGTAGGATCAAGAATTAATATAGAGTTGGGACAAATTTCAGATTTGAGTATTTTCAAGTATAGCTGATTAAAAGCAAGAGGAATATTTGTAAGCTATAAGATGAGATCTGAAAGTGACTACTCTTTACACAAAGTTCTTTACACAAAGAACGATAGACACTTGGAATAAGCTACCAAGTAGTGTGGTAGACAGTAAGATGTTAGGGACTTTCAAAACTCAATGTTTTCTTGGAGGAAATAAGTGGATAGGACTGGCGAGCTTTGTTGGGCTGAATGGCCTGTTCTTGTCTAGAGTGTTCTAATGTTCTAATTCACAGACCTTCATAAACAAACCCAGAGAGAAATTTTCAGACCAGATGGAGTACTGACAAGGGGTAGCATTAGAGAGGCCCTGGCGTCAGGCAAGTAGCTATGATAGGTAACCATGGCAGTTGAAATGAACATATTTGTAGGCCAGTAGCAGAATTTTAAAGATAATTTGGCAAAATTGTTATTAGTGTACTAGAAATAATCTAGGGTCTTTTAAGAGGGATTTGCTGTTTTTTTAATTAAAATTAAAAGGTGATTGGATATAATTTACAGCAATGTTAACAAACATATAACTTTCAGTGTTTTGGAATAGTGGAAATACAGCAAGAGTTAATTTTGTTTTAACTTTTTAATAGAGCAAAAAAATAAACAATGATAACAACATAGATGATAGCAAGAATTCACTAAATGATATCCTTATCGCTACCTATGGTCAACTCTTTGCAGGTTACAGATTCAAAGAGCAGAATTTGTATTATGAGGGTTAGTATTAAAGATTTCAGAAGAGATTAAACATTACAACGGCCAAATTATACTATATATCGTCAGACCATGAGGATGTAATAAGAAGATGAAGAATTTGTTGAGGTTGCAGTCTCCCTTGGAACTGTTGTCATGGTAAGTAGTGTAATGAATAAATTAATGAATTAATGAATAACTGCTGTTTATTTTTTTATTTACTGCTCTTTTAGTCATTAGTACTATAGTATTTGGCTATTCAGAATTATACATGAGTAGAAAGATTAATTGGATTTTGAACATTTACCTTAAAGGATCTTCATAGTGTTATGGAATGAATATTTCAAAATCAAAAGGTTCAGTTAATAATATTCTGGGTTGACATATTTTGCATATATGGTATACTGTAACTCTGCATTGTGCCATCTGATCTTAGAAACTGAACTTTTTAAATTTCCACACAACAACAGCACATTTTCTAGAAATGAGTGTCAAATGGACACATTTTGCTTCAAATACTCTGATGTCAAATCAAGAATTAGCCTTCTTAAGTGAACACAAGAGGTCAAAATGGAAGAGTCACAGAATTAGTATATTGCACTTTGTTTTTCCATGGTGTTAATGTGACTTTTACATATGTTTTGAATGTCTGGATTTTGCTATTTCATGAAGAATCCTTATCTTTGCATAATTTAATGCAATTTAATCATCTATCTCAGTAAATAAATAAGTGAAATATTAGATGAGAAGAAATTAATCAAAAGTTCAGCTACAACAGGTATCTGTACTGTTGGAAAAAGAAGTTGAGTACAGACTCCCTTCCCTTCCCTTCTCTTCCTTTCCTTTCCCTTCCCTTTCCTGTTTCTTGCTTTCTGTTGTCACACACATGCACTTAGAAGACAGCTTAAGGGTTTAAATAACTGAAATTACCCGCTGGACTCGGGGTTGGCAATGTCCTGAAATACTATCTAAAGGAACTGCCTATAAATGACATCACTTCAGGTTCTGGCTCTCCTGAACCCACCCTTTCCTGTCATTCTGCCATATAATCAACATTTTGTTCAACTATATTCAGTTCAATCATGAATTCTGTCTGTAAGGACCATTTTGTTTGCTTTTGCCAACTATTTTCCCAGTATATGGGGTTACCACAGTGGCACACCACAAACCTTTATCTTAGTTTGCTCAACTATAGTCAACCTAAGGTCAACTCCTAGGCACCCATTTGGGATTTGACAAAACTCTTGAGTGCATCACGGTCCGATTTTATTAGCTGGGGATTAATGAGGGAGTCCGTCAGTTTTGTGCTTAATGGCCAGAGTGTCAATTGTGACAGATTCCTAGCAGGGACCGTGCTCCTCTAACTTCCATTCCCTTGGTTGACAGTTGTGAAAATGCCACCCATCCTAAAAGAACATATGGAGAATGTGGAAACAGCACAGGCCCATTCTTATGACCGTGGCACGTATCTTCGGGAGTTCTGCCTTGGAGATTGCATCATAGTACTTGTTTCCACCTCACATTCAAAATTGCTGGCACATTGGCAGGGCCCTTACGAAGTTCAGGAGAGAAAGGGGCCCGCGGACTGCTTGGTAAAGCAAACTAGCCATCGGCTGAGCAAACAGGTTCACCAAATTAGCTTGCTCAAACAGTGGCAGGAAAGGAATCCAAGCCTTTACTCCGGACAGCCCTGTTCCCTCTTTACTCATAAAGTAGATCTTAACATAACTCACCAATTTCACAGCCAAACAGTGACAGGAGCTGGGAACACTTATCCTGTCTGTCCCAAAGGTGGTACATGAGAAACCTGGATGGACCTCTCATGTTGTGCATGACATTATAAATGAACCTAGGGTGGACATCACAAAATGCCCGTACATGGGCCACTGGCAACTTTCCAGTGTCTGGTAGATGGAGTGCTGGGTCCCCAAATCACCTATCGTGCTGCCTACTTGGATGATGTTGTCATCTATTCCAGTACATGAAAGGAACACCTACAGCAGGTCCAAGCTGTGCTCCATACACTAGGTGAGGCCGGTCTGCGGATTAACCCAAAGAATTTTTTTTTTGGGTTATACAAGGCCAGATATTTAGGTTACCTGGTGGGAAGGGGAACAGTAAGAGCACAGTGCTCTAAAATTGGTGCCATTATTAACTCGCCCTATCCAAACACCAAGAGGCAAATTCAAGCCTTTCTGGGGTTAGCAGGTAACTACCATTGGTTTGTTACTGGTTTTCTAAGACAGCAGCGCCTTTGACTAATTTAACAAAGAAGCAGACCCCGAATAATGTGATGTGGGATTCAAACGCAGACACTGCATTTTGTGACCTAAAGCAATCCCTAATGTTAGCATCAATCTTAATGGCTTGTAACTTTGATTTGCCTTTTATCCTCCACATCGATGCTTCTGACACAGGTCTTGGTGCCGTGCTGAGCCAAAATGCCTGTCCTGTTCCTGAGCCAGAAACCGTTGGACCAGATAAACCAGGCATGCAGTGGTGTAGCGCCTTCATCGCCAGGGCTCTATTCACACCAACACCGATGCCCTTTCACTTGTTCACAACCTCTTGGTTTGGACTACCTGACCCAATGGGTCTGGGCTGGGGGGTTGCTTTGTCACACACGTGCACATAGGAGAAAGCTTAAGGACTTAAATAGCTATAATTACCTGACGGACCAGGGCTTGGCACTGTCCTCTAATACTTTCTTTCTTTCTCCCTCTGCAGACCATCTGAAGGAACCTCCCACTAATGACATCAGTTCTGGTTCTGTTTCCCCTGGACCCACCTGTTACTGTCATTCTGATATACTGTATAACCACCATTTTGTTCTATCGTATTCAGTTCATTCATGAGCACTGTCTGTTAAAAACATTTTGTTTAGCTTTTGCCAACTGTTTTCCAAGTACACAGAATTACCACGGTGGTACACCCCAAACCTTTATCTTGGGTTGTTTCTATTTATTTCATACTGTACATTCTTATTTTCTCAATTGTAATGATGATCCGCTTTCATGATTTGTGTACCTCACCTTTTGTGTCATATCTTACTTACTGATCATCTAAAATGCACAACATTTGATGTATATAAACAATAATAGCATACATTGTTGACTACTCTTTTTCAGTTTGCTGGGATGTACAGAAGTTGAAGGGTTACTGTACAAGTTCATCTGGTGAATCATGTCAATAATAGATTTTTGGGGAAACACAACTAGAAATAAAAGCATGATTTATTCTTACCACAGCCAATATGGTGTGAATGTCTTGCATATAGGATGATCTCAGGAATGAGAAGGCATCCTAACAGATTTCAGAAACATCTTTAGAGCTCTAACATCCATTGAGAGATTCCAGGCTCATTTATACTTGGTTACGTGCATGCTTTACTAAAGTCACTTCATCTTGGCTGGCTAAATAGTGGATTAATAACAATTGTAACTCGTCATTACATTATGTTTGCTGGTAACACATATCCTGCTACTGTGTAACCTAAAAAAAGGAATTATAACAAAAAGGTAGGTATGGCATTATGTTACCATACATTTGTAAGTTGTAATTATTATATAGGGCTCCAATGAAATGTCATTCTAAGAAGTAACTCTTACCAAATTTACATTATTGAGCAAATCCTTTCTTCTATTTGTCTCATACAATATCTCAAATATTCATCTGGTGTGAAGACTCTGGTGTAATGGATGGATTTGCATGTGGCTAAATTGTACACAGATTTACACTGTTAGTAGGTTTATTCTTGGCTAATTGGTATAACAGGAGTCTTCTCAAGACTTCTCAGGTGGTATATATAAAAACTAGAAGGACCTTTTTACTTCCCAGGCATAACCAGATTCATCTCTACATTCTGGTGAGTGCATGATGACTGTGTAAGATGTATAGTGTAAAATTACACTCAGCTTGACAAAACCACTGCTAACCACTGAGTGAAGTCAGATAAGATGCCAACCACATGATAGGCATGCTACATATAAGGAATGATCATAATAAAAATTGGTGCTTGCAGTTTGATAGAGTTAGAGGTACAGTAAGTTAGATATAGTGAAATTCTTAATTGAATGTGCTAATCAAAATGCATCATGCCAACTCACTCTGGCACCAAAACTTGTGAGTATATAGAGACTGCTTTACCTCAATACTTCTGTGTTCCTTAGTCTCAGAACACATTATTGGCTCTAAAACTACACTTATAATTTAGGATTTTTTTTTCTCACCAGGTGTGTCTTAATAGGCTACAGTGGCTGCATATTTTCATCCCCATGAGTTTCTTAATTAGTATCCAATTATTGCTGCTAATGGAACAATCTTCATTTGCCTAAATATTAGTTGACTCCAGTTTTAAGATTCAGACCCCTTAATTGTTTCCAACAGCCAAACAATAATGAGATGCAAACTGAGCCAACAGATGACTAGTTAAATTGATCCTACTTCATCATGCAGTACAATATGTTTCATTAAAATATTCGGAAGGGAAAAGGTAAAGATCTGAGAAACATTGATCTATTCTGGTTCAAAAAAACACTTTGATAGTGCTTTCAGATAAAATAAACAGACAAGTGTAGTGGAATGAGAGCACTAACAAGCCATTGAATTTAATAATGTGTTTCATTCACAACCCAGATTGACTTCTAATTAAGAAGCTGGTAATAATAAAAAATGGTGGTCCAATCAGAGCAAAAATGGTGGCCCTCCAGAAGCGTTTGAGACCTCTGAGTTAGCTGGACATCTGTAGCTTTGCTCTGCATCTCATTATTGTTTGGCAGCTGATTATGGAAAAAGAAACCATGAATGGTTCTGAATTTCAAAAAGCCATTCAATTAAAATTTGGGCAGTAAAGTTTCTAATCTCCTTTCTTCATTAGAAAGTAAAGGCTTTCTAATGAAGAAAGGAGATGGAAAGAAAACCTGCAGCCATTGTGGCCCTCCTGGATCTGAGTTTGATGGCCCTAATTTATTCTGAAAAATGTTCCACAGTAAAGATTTTGGATATATATGAGGATATTCACAAGTTCCGATATTAATTCAGTAGCCCTGAAGTTTGTGCCTCTAGCTTGTGCACAGAACATTAGAACACTCTAGACGAGAACAGGCCATTCAGCCCAACAAAACTTGCCAGTCCTATCCACTTATTTCTTCCAAAAAAACATCAAGTCGAGTTTTGAAAGTCCCTAACGTCTTACTGTTGTGGTCCCGACGCCCAGGAGGACCGGAGGAGGGCTTGCGCATCCTCCAGACCGCGAGGGGGCGTCCGTCCTGGTTATGTTGGGGGCCTCGGGTACAGGGCTTGGAAGCCCAGCCCTGTAGGGACCCGTGGCCACCGCCAGGCGGCGCCCCGGTGCCGGAATATCCCGTGTGGTCTCCGGCCGGGACGCCCAGGAGGACCAGAGGAGCGCTTGTACCTCCTCCAGGCCGCGAGGGGGCGATCGCCCTGGTTGTATTGGGGGCCACGGGTAGAGGGCTTGGAAGCCCAACCCTGTAGGGGCCCGTGGCCACCGCCAGGCGGCGCCCAAGTGCCTGAGGAACCCTGGAGCCCAGCACTTCCGCCACACCAGGAAGTGCTGGGGGGAAGACGACCGGGGACACCCAGACGGCTTCCGGGTGCGCAGCCGGCACTTCCGCCACACTGGGGTGTGGCTAGGACTGATTGCCGGGAAGCAGCTGGAGCCCATCCGGGTTCCCATATAAGGGGCCGCCTCCCTCAAGTCATTAGCGAGAGTCGGGTGGAAGAGGATGGAGCTGAGAGAGAGGACGGGAGGTGGCCAGGAAAAGGCATTGGACTTGTGAGGCCTGGACAGTTGGGGGAACGGTGCGAGAGGCACTGGGGGTGCACGTGAGCACAGTATTGTAAATATTATTATAAATAAACAAAGTGTGGTGGATTCTACGATGTCCGTCTGCCTGTGTCCGGGTTCAAGTTCACACTGTCTACCACACTACTTGGTAACTTATTCCAAGTGTCTCTCGTTCTTTATGTAAAGAAAAACTTCCTAATGTTTGTGCGAAATTTACCCTTAGCAAGTTTCCAACTGTGTCCCTGTGTTCTTGATGAACTCATTTTAAAATAATAGTCTCGATCCACTGCACTAATTCCCTTCATAATTTTAAACACTTCAATCATGTCACCTCTTAATATTCTTTTGTTTAAACTGTATAGGCTCAGCTCATTTAATCTTTCCTCATAATTCAACCCCTGTAGCCCTGGAATCAGCCTAGTCGCTCTTCTCTGGATCTTTTCTAGCGCTGCTATGCCCTTTTTGTAGCCTTGAGACCAAAACTGCACACATTAATCTAGATGAGACCTCACCAGTGCATTGTAAAGCTTGTACTCCACACATTGTGCTATGTAACCAGACATTCTGTTAGCCTTCTTAATGGCTTCTGAACACTGTCTGGAAGTCGATAGCTTAGAATCTACTATAACTCATAAATCCTTCTAATAAGGTGTACTTTTGATTTTCTGACCACCCATTGTGTATTCAAACCTAACATTTTTTACTTCCTATATGTAAAACTTTACATTTACTGACATTAAATTTCATCTGCCCAAATCTGCCCAAGCCTGTATGCTGTCCAAGTCCTTCTGTAACGATATAACGGATTGCAAATTATCTGCCAATCCACCTATCTTGGTATCCTCTGCAAACTTAACCAGCTTGTTACTTATATTCCTATCTAAATCATTTATATATAGTAAAAATAGCAGCGACCCTAGCACTGACCCCTGTGGAACACCACTCTTAACATCGGCCAGTTGTGATGAGGTTCCTCGCACCATCACCCTCTGCTTCCTGTGTCTGAACCAATTCTGTACCCATCTAAAAACATCACCCTGAACTCCCACTTCTTTAATTTGATGCCCAACCTCTCATGTGGCACCTTATCAAATGCTTTCAGAAAGTGAAGATAAATAACTGTGTTAGGAAATATCGGGTTGGATAATGGATGGATGGATATGCTCCACTTTGATCGTATCCTTTTGTTGCCTCCTCATAGAATTCCAGCATGTTAGTAAAACACGACATCCCTCTTCTGAACCCATGCTGACTGTTCAGAATAACTTCTTTCCTTGCCAGGTGTTGCTCAATCTTGTCCTTAATAATTCCTTCCATTAATTGTCATGTGATGCATGTTAAGCTTACTGGCCTATAGTTGCTTGTGCATATGAATCTAAAAGACATTCAGAGTATTTGGATTCTTCGCAAAGGTGATTTTGGAGCTCCAAATGGGAGACTACATTGCACATATTGCAGTGAAGGAGATATATGGAAAGGTTTAAAAGGTCTACCTGATCAAAATCCAAGCAGTGAAATATAACTGGATGTCTGTGCTAACAATGAACTATACATAATTTTCACCATTTTCAAATTCATTGTTGCTCACAATTGAGCCAACAAGTTAAAGAGACAATAATGTTAATAACTTTGTATTTAGTGTTTAAAGTGAAACATCATCTGAGCTTTCTTAGCTCACAACTTGCCTCAGTGAAATTAAAATCTTGATGGAGTATAACTCTGTAAAATTAAATTGAGACAAAACGGAACTCCTGCATATTGGAAGAAAATGAGCATCTTTTCAGTCACACTTGATGAAAATCTCATCAGACCCTCTTCTAATGCAAGGAATCTTGTTGTCATTTTTGATTCCTCCCTTTCTTATTCCACCAACATAAACCACATTAAGAAACTTTCCTACTTTCACCTCTGTAACATATCCAGTGTTCGCTGATTCCTCTCCCTTTCTAATGCTGAGAAACTTGTCCATGCTTTTATCACATCCCACATTGATTATTGTACCTCCTGACTGGCAGGTGCCTCTTCTAATCTTATATCACAGCTCCAGTTGATTCAAAACTCTGCTGCAATAGTCCTTATATGAACCAGCAACAGCAAACACATAATACCCATCCTGCTTTGCCTTCATTGGCTCCCTGTGTCTTACGTAAGTAAAACTCTAATAATAACATACTGTTCAAAACTTTAAATGGCCACATACCAGGCTACATTAGTCACCTTCTCCATCAGTATACTCCTGTTTGCCCACTAAGGTCCTCTGATTCTGGCAATCTAGTTGTGCCTCACCCTAACCTGCACTCTATGGGTGGCAGGGCCTTCAGCTGTATAGCACCCAGACTTTGGAATGACCTCCCGAAATGAATGAGATCAGCTGACTCAATTCAGTCTTTTAAAAAACAGCTTAAAACTCATCTGTTCAGGAAGGTTTTTAACTTAACCTGACGTTCTGTCCCTTCTTTCAGTTTACCTCTCTGTTCAGATACTCAGTATAATTTGTGTGTATGTTATATATATTTAGTATTCAACATAGTATTTTATTCTGGCTTATTGTTATTTATTCTGTTTAATGCTTTGTATATCCTGTATTTATCTGTTTTAGTGTTCTATACAGAAAATATGTGTATCCAGTACTACATATACCCTGTTGTTTTTTCTGAGACTCTGTGAAGTGCCTTGAGCATGGGAAAGGCACTATATAAATAAAATGTATTATTATTATTAGTTTTCATATTGTATGGGTGCACATACATAACATAACAAGGCAATCTGCATAAGTGTTTGGTTCTCCTAACATAATTGGAACATTTAACAGCACTCATATTGCAAAAATGGCACCTAACAAGAATAAAGCTACTTTTGTTAACTGTAGGCAGTTACATTCAATTAACATACAAGTCATCAGTGATGCCAAGATGATGCTGACAAAGGTCATGGCACGTTGGCATGGGTCAATCTGTGATTCATTTATTATCAGACAAAGTAGCTTTGGCAGATGTGATGGTGCTATATGTGGTGGCAGGCTTTTTGGTAAAGTAACTGGTTGAACCCTCAGTTTTTCTTATGGCCTATGCTCTTCATTGCAAAAGCAATCATGTCATGACATGTACCAGGTAATAGCAGGTACCTGCTCAGATTGGCGTGCATTTTCCTGACCCTCAAAATGCAGAGGAGAGGTGTTATAATGCTATGCCCTGATCTTGCATTCTCAGCTATGGATCGCCGCCAGATGCTCTTGAATGCAGATGGAGGTGTCGCCATGTGTCAGGTAGGAGGCTGTTCTACCAGCCAAACAAGTTGTGTAGAATCGTAATTGCATATGTATGAGGTTGATTAGCATGCTCCATATATGGTTGCTTCAGGGCGGCTTTTGAGGGACTTTTACGCATGCACATTTACAAGGTGACTGTGATTTATAAAGGGTAAGTGGCTTAGAAATGTATCTGATTTGTTTTTGGCGTATGCGTTCTCCTGGGTTTTTTTGAGTGTGCATGTTTCCACACTTGAGTCCACACAACGTTTTATAAATTAGGCCTCTGGTCTTGCCTGAAATCCTCAGTATGAAGAAGTGGATGTAAAATAAATAAACACAACCTGAGTATTTCACAGTGATATGGAAGTGCAGTATGCACTGTGAAAGTCTGTAGGACTAATGAGTGTTTCTTATCGTTCTCAACTTTCCAAATAATAGTTTGTCTCACTGTGGTTTACAGAAAGGAATTTAGAACTGTACACATCCAAAAAGAGTAAGTCCTCCTCCTAAACCATCCTATTATGTAAACTCAGTTGCAAGACAGCAAATATAAATATATTTTTTCTGAGAAGCAGCGTGCATGATAGCAGGAACTACCCATACTCACTCATCTTTTATTTAAAAGCTGACAGTTAATCTAACGTACACAGTTTTATATGCAGGTAAAACCTACGTGGAAAAATTATGCAAACTCAGTGACCAGGCTGCCATGAATCACAATCAAGTACATGAGGATGTGAGCTGTGAGCTACTTATAGTACTTCATCTGCTGCCCTAGCTTCTCAAATGAAAATAAGAATGAGATTCATACTTTTAAGGTTTATAATGCCATAATTTCAATGCCTGGATGAGGAGGGAAGAGTTTGCAGGGCAAGAGATGAGGGCATTATGAGTGTTTTTCAAACATTTCAATTATTAAGAATGAGTTTAATTGAACTTCAAATTCCACATAGATAAATGCACCAATCCAAGGTTATGCTGCAACTGTTTCACTTTGTCATATCTCCT
>JANRMT010062713.1:0-25086 GCA_026402145.1 Polypterus bichir lapradei | reverse complement strand
TGTGTTAAACAAAACAGTAAGAAGCTGCTCTGTCACATTGTGTTACATTATACTCAACTTATGTGTTGATGGATGGAAACATTAATACTTGAAATCTGCAAAGGTTAACAAGTAGACAATGAAGAGTTACATTATGAAAGGAAAAAGAAACTAAGCTCTGCTCAAAGCAACCAATTGACACAACAAACCTTTGGCAGACTATATACAAAATAACATCTATTCTTAAAGAACCAGTGAAAGAAGGAATTGTCAAAATGCTATCACCAAGCGTCATAAATGGAGACTACTATACATCAGGTGTGTCAAGTATCGCAGCAAAGTCAACTGAAGTGGCTTCTTCTTGTTGTCCTCCTTGCCCACGTCTTCCCTTTGTAGATGACTAACAGCCTATTAATAAAGATGTGAAGAGCAACCTGTAGGATCCAGACCCAGGTAGAAATAACAATATGCAGTACTTGAAAAGAAATGCTTAAATAATAACACTGGGTTATCTAAATGTTTCATAAGTTAATATCATAGCAGTTTCCCTGAACTGCAACAAACTAGATAGGAACAGTACAGGTTTAATTTAATTTGGTATCCGAGAAAATATTTACTTAAATAGCTTTTGACAAGTATGAAATATGTTAAAGCACCCATGTAGTGTTTCTCTAGTAAATGATGACAAAAAACAAGTATTAAATGCAAAAAATTGTTAATGATATCTAGGAATCCCATTATTACTGGTCTTTAGCCATCAATTTTTTTATAGTTTAACTAATATGGACTGTTTAATTTATGCAATTATTGTTGTCATTTTTTTGTTTCAGATAGTTATTGCTTTTCATGAATGCAGTTGTGCTGTTGATATTAACTGCACCCTAGTTAAACCACTGCCTACAACCTTGTGTTTAATAATTGAAACCAAAAAAATGTGTGAAATATGTGAAACAAATCTGATATTTCTGGAGAAGCACAATTAACAAAAATAAGATACAGAATCAGAACTTTTCAGAAGATTTACACTACTCTCATAACGACTGTTTTACATCCAAACCTGTCCCATGGCACTCTAATCAATCGTTTGGGCCACTTGTTTCTGCATACAAAACACTGACAATCATAATTTTTGCAAAAACCAGCATCTCTAATGCTTCATTTCCCATTTCTGTTCCTTGCATATAAGAGCCTACATACGTTCTGCACTGAAACAATGTGCAGCAGCACAGCAATCAGCATCTGTCTGACAAAATTGTTTTATTTATTTTGTGTATGTGGGGAATGTTTAGGATAGACAGCTGTACTCATATTAGATTTGGATCAGTTGCAAAATTAATTTGAGCAGTCAAAATAAATAAAAAAAAAAACAGTTTAGAAGCAAAAATTAGGTTACTGTCACTTTTAATTATAGGTTGCAGTTATAGTTTAGCTGTAGCCTTAAACACCTGCACTTTCTCAGAAAATAGCTGTTTTATGTTCAACAATAGCATCCAAAAATGTTAAACTTGTAAAAATGCTAAATATGGGAATTATAAATTGGGGTTTAGAGAGGGGACCCCACCTTTGCTATTGCAGAAGTCCAACAAATTTTGCACAACTCAGGAGATTTAATGGAATTTGTCAAAACCCAGGATACATGGGATGGATAACATTTCTTGGTTAGCCTGGAAACACCAAAAGGAAACTCCAGATGAGAATGGGAATCTGTTAAAATCTGTTTAAATATCGTCTGTCTAATCAGACTATTACTGCAACATGCAGTAAGAGAAACAGCACACAAATGGATGAATATTTGGTAGATTAGCCAATAGATAGGTGGAATGAGTTCACTAGATAGAAGAGGCAGTCTCAAAGACAGGAACTTGATTAGTCACCATAGCCAACTAAGTTTTCCTTTTGCTCAACTGGTTTTCCTCATTTTGAGTGGGGTGAAAACACAAGTATGCATCCTGGAGGCACAGAAGGGATGCAATATGAAAAAATATCCCCCGAGCACATACAGTATTCATAGTTAAAAAACCTTTAAAAGCAAAGGTGGTTAAATAAGTAACTCATTTAGTGGTAATTTAAATAAAAGTACAATTTATAGCCAACAAATATAAGGATATTTTAGTAAACAAGCTGTGTGAGATTATTCCATAGGGGCTACTACTTCAGTTACATATCCTGTCTATGTCCCCTGTGGTTTCTTGGAGTATTCAATTTATTCAGACATCACAAAAACCTGTACATTATGTTGATTGGGCATATAGAAAGAAAGTGTGATCTGGGAGCTAATTACTACCTGCCGCACAGCTCCAGAGTTCATTACACGCACACTGTCTAGACAGCTTACATATTTTTTTCTCCCTGTTCACATGTATTTTCTATGGGTACTCTGATTTCCTCCCCCTTAGCTTAGTTTGATTTGCAACACTAAGCTGAGCAGGTCTGAATTTAATCAAGAGTGTGCTGTACAAGACACTGGTGCCTAATCAAGAGTTTATTCCCATATTGTACCCAATCCTACTGGAGTCTGGCTCTTGACTTGCATTTTCTTTGACCCTGTGCTGGAATAAACAGGTTTAAAAATTGGAAAGTTGAATGATTTTTTTTTTTGTTTTTATTTTCATTATTGTCCTGTTTTAGGTCATTTATAAACTTAGTAATTCTGTAGTTGCTACTAATGCCATTATACTCCAGTCTCTGCGTAGCTCTCTATGCTTTATACACTACACTGGGTTATTCAGGAAGAACTAGGAACCTTAACTACAGATCAATCCTGAAATTCCCATACATTGCCTTCAGCTTTGGTTGTTCTGCACCGTCTTTCACCATTACACTTTTTTCCCATTGTGGGTCATATTTCCTTCCTTCATGGCTCATTCTGTGCATGTGTACTTATGTTATTTCCTTGATAAGTATTGTATTCTAAATCCATTTACCAAGAAGCAATACTCAGTATCAATTTCTATATCTACTTCAAAAACTGACAGGCAAACTCTGTTTGATTAAAAAAAGGAGTCACTTTGCAATTAGAATGTTTTTCTGAAGTTTGTTTTCCTGTGTTTCTGGTATTAAAAGTCAAAATACATCAGACAATGCCTAGCAAAAATTGAGTATAAGTATGAAGAGAAAATGAAAAGTTTGCATATTCAGTGACGAGTCTAAGATATAAATCCATTGTCCTAAAACACTGGTATATCACCCCTAACTACTTCACTACTGTCCTACTGTGGTAAATAATACAAAGAAAAATAAAGAAAAATGAATAATAGTGTCCAACAAATTGTGTTATAATCATTCCAAATGTTCTAAAAGTTGGGAGCTTGTATTTTATTGCTTCATCAGCTATGAACCTAAACTGTATCCCTACATTTTGGGTAGTGACATAACTAGTAGGCTACAGAGCATTTTTGCTTAAGTAATCAGTATGGTTTAGAGGGCCATAGTATATCCTAACATGAAAAGGCTTTAGCTTTGCATAGATGGTAACCTTGGTAGAAAACTGTATACTTGTTGTTAATGTATAGCTCTCCTTTCAAAAACTACATATAGAAACCATAATGTTTTGCACCACTTTGGACAGACCATTCTGACCTGAATAGGTCTGATAAGGCTGCATGTTGGTTTGAGAACAGAGAGAGTTCAAGTATACAGATGGACTGTAGCAATATTCAATAACAATAAAAAGTGTATATCTGTCTGTAACCAACTCATATTTTTGGATAACAATTTTGACCCACCTTAATGGATTGACAACAGTCCAAAAAATATGTAATCTTATGAGGTCCATCATAATATTGAAGCTCACCCCAACAACCAAAAGAATATTCATACCTGGGACATGACCATCCACTTCCCAGAGCTAGTTCAAGAAGACTTTGAAGGCTTAGATGTTCAATCAGACATCTTTAGATTTTTGTTCACTTTCAAGTAATGAGCTTTACTCTCTGACATCAGAAACTAAAACGTGCATAAAAAAACAAACAAAATCCCCTATTTATAGAAATTAAGAACATCAAAAACATGTGGGAATTCCTTTGAGCATGGTGGAAAACAATCTCAAATTATTAAAATGCCTTTTTAAATTATGTGAAATTGTGTGCTTTTGAGCATACAGTCTCATATTTCTAATGTCAGAGGCTAGCTTTAAAGGTGATCGGTTGAAGGTATTTTAGATCAAGGTGGGAGAGCACAGTTGCCATGGGCTTTCCTCGATGGATGGCATTTGGAAATAGAATCCTTTTTTCAATAAAATAACCTGCTTAGTATACTTTGGTGTGATATCCTTTCTTTGGTTAGAAAAAGGACTGAGTACTGAAGGGGGTTGGTTATCCTAGACATTAATCTCATCTCTATTTAGAAAAGGTAATTCCTGCAAAAAACATTCTGTTTCATACAGATATTTAATACTAAGGATCCTGAGGATTACATGGTGTGCTGCTTAATGTTCTGCCAGAAACTGAACCATGCACAGGCAGAAAATGAAAATGGACCAATACATGGATGCTCCAAAAAACAGACTCCAAATGTAAGGTATAACACATATGAAGTAAAAATGTTAGACTTGAATAAATGATGGGAGGGCTGAAACTTGAAAGTACCCCTCATGATGAGAATCTGGAAGTCACTGCAGACTCATCACTGTCCACCTCCAGGCAGTGTCAAGAATTAATTAAGAAGGGTGGATAATGGATGGATGGATGGATGGCTAACAGAATGTTAAGTTACATAGCAGAATGTGTAGAGGGCAAGTCAAAGAAGGTTATGCTTAAGCTTCATAACACACTAGTGGTGTATAGTGTGCAGTTTTGGTCACTAGACTACTGTATAAAAAAAGGCTGCAATGCTTGAAAGAGTCCAAAGAAGAGAGACTAGGCTGATTCCATGACTCCAGGGGATGAGTTAAAAGGAAATAACACAATGTCTTACTTGTGTTTCTGAATGGATAAGTAGTAATTGTCTCAAACTAAATAAAGAGAAACTGGAAATCTTAGTGATTGGCAAAAATGGATATAATGAGTGTATTAGAAATAAACTTGATCCACTAGGCTTGAAAGTTTAAACAGAGGTGAAGAATTTAGGGGTAATTATTGACTCTGACCTAAATTTTAAATCACATATTATTCAGATTACTAGGACAACATAAGAAATATAGCAAAAATTTGACCCCTTATAACTTTACATGATGCTGAAAAATTAGTTCATGCTTTTGTTTTTAGCCGACTAGATTACTGTAATGCACTCCTCTCAGGACTACCCAAAAAAGATATCAATCGATTGCAACTCGTGCAGAATGCAGCTGCTAGAATCTTAACTAGGAAAAGAAAATCCGAGCACATCTTTGATGTCACTACATTGGTTACCAGTGCCATTTAGAACTGACTTTAAAATACTGCTTATGGTTTACAAAGCCTTAAATAATCTCGCTCCATCTAAGATTTTGGAATGCCTCTCACCTTACACTCCAAATCGTAACCTCAGATCTTCAAATCTAATAATTCCAAGAGCTAAACTTAAAAGAAGGGGTGAGGCAGCCTTCTGCTGTTATGCACCTAAAATCTGGAATAGCTTATCAATAGAAATTCGCCAGGCTAATACAATGGAGCACTTTAAAAAATGCTAAAAATCTATTACTTTAACATGACTGTCTCATAGCTTCATTTTAGTGTAAATCTCATATTCTGTGTATGCATTTAATTATCTTTTATTTTTTATACCTCCAAAATCCGTACTAACCCCTACATTCTCTGCTGTTCTCTTTCTGGTTTTCTCTGGTGGTGATCTGCGCCACCACCACCTGATCAAAGCACGGTGCCATCCCTACATTGAAGGATTTAAGGCCAGATGTCCACATGACCATCATCGTCTAATTCTCCCACATGAAGCCTGAAAACCATGAGAAATGATTTAGATAATTTATGTTAGGTAGAATGCCCAGTGGGGGCTGGGCAATCTCGTGGCCTAAGAACCCCTGCAGATTTGTTTTTTTCTCCAGCCCTCTGGATTTTTTTTTGTTTGTTTTTTCTGTCCTACCTATTCATCAAACCTTACTTTTTTCTTTGTTAATTATTATTGTCTTATTTTTATATATTTTTTTCTTTTTTCTTTCTTCATCTTGTAAAGTTATTTGAGCTACATCATTTCTATGTAAACATGCTATATAAATAAATGTTGTTGTTGAAAGATTGTTATTGAACTTTTTCATTTTAAGCAAACAGTGATTAAAATTACCAAACTGTTAAAAATTATGAAAGGAATTAGTAAGGCGGATCGACTGTTAATTTAAAATAAATTCAACAAAAACACAGGGACACAAGTAGTGTGATAGACAGCAGGACTCTAGGGACATTCAAAACTCAGCTTAACATATTTTGGAGGAATTAGGTGGCTAGGATTGGCAAGCTTTCTTGGACTGAATGGCCAGTTCTCATCAAATATATTTCTAATGTTCTGAAATACAAGCAATGAGGACAAAGCCCAATAAGTTAACCAAATGACAAATTAAGAAAAAACAGCTAACGTGTCTAAATTATCACAAATTCATTACTAAACACACAAGACAGTTTTGTATTTAGTCAGACTCTTTGACAATGAATCATTAAATCTTAGACAATGTCTGTGACACTGACCTATATAATGCCACAGTAGTGATGTCGCAGGTTGCGACCTTTGAGATCACACCCACTAGTAACAAGTTACCACATAAATATCTTCAGGATCTTCAAAATTAGCTTAAATCTACAAAATAATTTAGGAAACAAACTGCTCATGTTCAAAAACTCTCAAAAGGGAGGAAAAACAAAGATAATCAATTGAAAAAAATGCCAGAGAAAAACATTTAAAGTCACAAAATGATAACACCTAATTTATCTTCCAACACATGTTTTCTGTTCATCCGTCCTTCCATTATCCAACCCGCTATATCCTAACACAGGGTCACAGGGGTCTGCTGGAGCCAATCCTAGCCAACACAGGGCGCAAGGCAGGAACAAATCCCCGGGCAGGGCGCCAGCCCACTGCAGCATGTTTTCTACATTGACCAAAATATTGCAAAAGAATAAGGACTATGTTTAGAGATTCACTTTGCTATATTCAACACCAGAATTGTATTCTTCTATGGTATGTTCTATGACAGCAAATTATAGGCTATATAAAATCTGTTAAACTTTAAACAATGAATTATATAATAATTTCCATATAGGTTGATTAAATACAGCAGATTTTAAATAAATCATTGTGTTGTGAGTACCGTGTGAGGAAAAATATTCAGTTTTTTACATTAGGATGCACAACTTCATTTTAAGAAATTTATTTTGCTCTTTAACTTATACTTGTGTTTGATCATTTTCATCTAATTAAGAAAGGGAAGGGTCTTTAAGAAATGCCTGCTAGATGGAATTGTTTTTAGAGGAGGCCAGATCTGATGTGGTGGTTTTAATCTGTGAAACCCTCTATTATACTATACAACATAGCAGTGTGATCACTGCTGCTGTCGCATGCATGGAAATTGACATCCAATAGATTTTCATTACTCAGTGGGGTAAGTAAGCCAGATCTTCTTACTCTTTACTTGGCTAATAAAAGTCTAAGTCATGTCTGTGGACTATTTCTTGTTAAACATGACATTTTATCATGCTAGATATTCTGCGAGTATAATGCATGTTGCCTAGGCTTAAAAACATAAGAACAAAATGCTGTTTATTTAATTAGATTTTGTTTGGCTTTTTTCATTAAAGGCCACTATTATTCCTTTACAAGGTTACATTGAAATTGAAACCTTATTTGAACTGTGAAATATACTATCAGTCTTAGTAAGATAAGGATCTAGATTCATCTATACTTGTTCCTCCAACATCTCAAAGAGGAACAGCTATCTCTGTGACCTTAAATTATTCATGGGACTCTGAGTGTCTTCTTATTGACAATGCAGGTTCTGATGTCACCTTTCTTCGAGAGCCTAGGCAGCTTCTCCATGTTTATGTATTAGCCAATACTGAGCTCTACAAAGATTTACATATATAATGTTTGCATTTAATCCCTAAAGTCCTATAAAAAGATAATGTTAGTCAAGTCTGGCACTGTTACATGGGTTTCAAAGCTAGTCCACGTGAAGAAGAAACTGGGTGGCTTGCAGGACTACATTGATTATCTGAGCTGTTAATAAAGCCATCATACTTGATAAACACCCTTTGTCCATGACACAAAACCTTACTACCCCTTTCAGTAATTCTCTACATTATTTTTCTTAATCTGATTAAAGTCAAAAGTTAAATACAAAGTCTTGATACTAACTTGTTTTGAAAACTGTTGCTATGAAGTGTTTTTAATTAGAAAAAAATAATCAGCATGGGGACCCTCCATCTTTTATAGGAGAAATATGATGCCATAAATGTTACATGACTGGCAATAGGTTTAACAAAAGTAAACAATATGGGACATAGTCATGCAAGAATACAACAGAACATTGCAGAGACAATAAAAAAGTCTGTTGAGTGTCTTGAGATTTCAAATGCTATTCCAGCATCATCAAATGGCAGATATCAGCACTAGAGAGGGTACCAAGCTAATCAAAGGGCTCATTTAAATGAGGCCAAGTTACAGTCGCCAATTAATGTAACATGTACATCCTTGGGGTATAGAAAAGAAAACCAAAGTGCATGCCCCTTGGATAACAACCAGGTTTGGGATTCAAATGCAGGAAACTAGATGCACGAGGCAGTAGAGCTAAGTACTACACCATGATGCAATCCAATTACAATTTTTAAACCATTACCTATTTATCCTATAAATGCTGATATACTTTAAATGTATGAATTATTTTACATTATCTATTGCCAAATGTCAATAAAACAAGGGAAAGCTGTAAGTCTAGGAATCTTGATGTGCACATTCTTCATTATCAGTCAGCTATCTGGCTCCCACAGTATTGCTTATTCTAATGTATGTTTCAGGTGTTTATATATATATATTTTTCCTGTTTATTGTTATGCTCATAATTCTTTTATTATCTATGTGTAATATTTTTTTTTTCTTTTGCCCCTTGTACCTGATGAGTGATACCCCAACAGGTGAGGCCAGCCTGATTTAACCCCTGCTGAGTCCTATGAGCCAGATCTCAATGAACTACCTTGGAGACTGGAGATAGTACTTTAAATGAGAGAGGACCAGGGGATGAACATGAGAAAGTTTTGTTAGCGGGAGGTCATAATGATCTTTTAGTCTGAGCAAAAACTAAACCCAGGAATCAAAGTCAAAGAGAGTGAAACAAAAGACAAAAATTCAGAATCAGAGAGATCTATTCTCAGAAGCAAACTGCATCAAAAATTCAAAGTCAAAAAAATAAGAGGAAGGAATTTTTTAACAAGCAAATGAAATTAAAAGGAAAGTTTTCGGAACAGTGATTCATGGATTGATCAGACAAACTTGGCTAAAACATGGCTGATTGAGCTGACCTTTAAACATTTGACCTAATGAGATTAGGGTCACGACCTCTATGAATATACTCCTAACAACTGGAGGACACATCATAGCAATGGGATCCACAAATTGGCTGCACCCAAGAGAAACAAAAAGTGGAATCTCAGTAAATACAAACAATTTTTAAACTTCATTAAGGTGCATAAAATACAACAACAAACTTCAGTTTTGGAATTTCTGCACGTCAAAATATTATTATCAATATGCAATTGCCCAGAAAGTCAGCAAGAATTTTCATAATAAATTTCAGAAAATCTTATATCACTTAGTTCATTCAGTGAGTTTGTCTTTGTAGGAGTTCTATAAGTATTAGTTTTTCATTTGGGTTTTCTGGTTTTCTAATTATCTCGACTCTTCTCTTAGCTTGTGTTTAGGATTTGTTTACCTTGGATTGCCTTTTAGGCAACTATCTTTTGCTCTTTAGAGTTTTTTGTTACAGTGTCTTTTTTATATTTTCATTTATAAAGAATCTTTGCTTCAAAGTGTCTCTAAAAGCAGAGTGTTTACAGGTCTTAGGATATTTTAGAGACTTTAAAGCATTTCTTGAACCTTAAATGACAGTTTCTCCATTTTGGGCCTAGTTAAACTGAAACCTGTCTGTGAAGTTGGCAGGTCAGGTGGCCTTGGGATGAGCCTCATCTGGACAGGCTATAAAAGGTCCTTGAATTTTTTTTGGCTTACTTTGTAGGCCCATAACCCATTTTCACCCTGCTTATGATTCTGTATCATGACAGTTGACTACAAATAGGCTGGCTGTTCTTTTAAATATTATTGATAGGATGGGAAATTGTGAATTGCATAACAGAAAAAGAAGCATACTTTTTAAATTCCCGCAATTCTTCCACCATGAATGGCAGATGAAATAATATATATACCTGTATATATATAAATACTTTTTTAAAATATTTAAAATATTTTATGAGTTAAGTATGAGAGACATATTTTTTACTTTTTAGTACACTTTTTAACTTAATATAAGTGTGGTTTTTTTAAAAAAAATAAATAAATAAATAAATATATATATATATATATATATAATTTTCAAATTTTTAGCCTAAGGTTTGTTTTAGTATAATTTAGTAATCAATATTTTAACACTTCTTTTAATTTTTCTATCCGTTACTAGCGGCATCTATTGGTGAAATCTTTAACCATTCTTTATATGAAAATTTTATTTCTTAATTAACTTGGATTAATTGATCAATTACTGAAACTGATTATTGATTCATGTATTGTCATCAGAAGTGAGTAAGTGTTGAAAATTTCAAGTCATTTGGACAATAGGTAGTGGGTTAAATATTGATTAAAATATTTGTACCAGACAACAAACAGGTGAAGTTAAAAGAAGTGTGGTAATAATAATAATAAAAAATAGAAAACCACCAAATTGGCACAGATAATTTTATTTTAAATGGAGATTATCTGGGTAGTCTGGCATAAACTTCTAAAACATTACCAGCTTTCTAAATATTTAATTATTTTTTCCAAATTCCAAGTTTCAACAAAACACAACCACATGTTTAATCAGAATAAGTGTCAGCTGGTTACTGGTGAAGAATAAAAAATTAAAACGCAATTTTCACTATAGCAAAGTCAACAGTTAGGGGCAAACCAATCACAAAAGAATAGTAGAGGTGAGTTTTTTGATTTCAACTTTGCACTAAGTTCATCCAATTTCCCCACTTGCCTTAAGCCTCAGCTCAAGGCATTTTCTTTTTCATTTCTATTTTACTCTTTCACATTGTATCATTTGTGACAGAGTTAATTTAAAGATATCTCAAAAAATATATTTATAATAAAAATACTGTTCATATATAAGAATGTTAAAATACACTTTGAAATGATAGCATTAAGTCTATGATGCTATTTGAACTGAACTGCAATGGAGTGGCATAACTTTCTGGGCTGATCCCTGCATTGCAACTGGTAGTGGTAGTGTGGACACCAGGTCCCAACAGTCCTGAATTAGTATATGTGTACAAAATAGAAAAATTGATTACTTCCTAAAATTTTGAGATAAATTTAAAAAAGAAAGACATAAGTACAAATCCTTATTCAATCATAGCAGGTCAATTTAGAGTCCATAATTAACCATTAACTAAAAAAGCATGTGGAAAAATATGGTGTCTGATAGCTTAAGGCTATGTCACTTTCCATGATTTTTCAGTGATTTTCAGTCGTACACTTCATTTACATGGTCTTAGTAAATCAGAGGCAGGCAGCAGTGAGGCCAGTTGCATAATGTGGCATGCCTAGCAATTCACTTCAATTAGGCTTGAACTCGCTCCAATAAAATGAAACAAGTGATTTTGTGTTTAGATGTAGAAGTGAGCTCTGTTTACATGACAGCTGACAAACAATGAATGCTCATCTGGAAGTACAATACATAGAATGAAGTGATGAGGAATAAGTAACGCAGACATTTTAGACTTTGCAAATAGAAGGGGGGCTTGTCAGTCTGATGTCTCATGTTTTATGTACTATGTCAAAATGGGAAAAAAGGGCCCATATTGCTGCTGAACTAACCATACCTGTTAACACTTTGTACAGCACAGACTCTGCCCAACACACTATTACCTGTGGCATAAAAGGGCAAGCACAAGTGTGCTGGATGGCTGGCATGCAGTCAATAAATGTGACTTGGCCCGAGATTTTCAGTTGTTCAAACTGACATGGTATGGTCAGCATATGTAACTCAATATGACTCAGGCGCCGCCGCGAGTGGCAGCCTTCCCAGCAGCTCCGTGTACGACTTTATTTTTCTACCTTTTTCTCTGTTTAACTGATTACTCCTACCACTTCCTTTTATGTGGACTCGTTCCCTGGACACTTTTTACTAATTATTACTACTTGTGAATTTCCTCTTGGGATTAATAAAGTATCTATCTATCTATCTATCTATCTATCTATCTATCTATCTATCTATCTATCTATCTATCTATCTATCTATCTATCTATCTATCTATCTATTTATCTATCTATCTATCTAACATACGCAATGGCTAGAAATTGTAAAATATTGCATTTACTTTAACTTGTAACTTAAAATTGGTCCTGCATAATTGAGTTTGTGCATGTTCAGAAGTGTACACTACGATACACTGCCCAACCCTCTGTAGCACTACTTTCTGCATTATTCTGAACTAGCCACCCCGCGGCGTACCATACGCCACATAATTATTTATTGATGTGTGAACACTTCCTGAAAGACACAGTTGTTCAGTGGAGTGTGATTTTAAATGTGTGTTGAGATATCTCTGCAGTCAGAACGTTTTTGAACAAATAGTGCATTGAAAGACCTGTGTGGAATGCGTTTGTTCAGTGGAGTGTGTGTTTAAATGTGCTTTGAGATATTTCTGGAGTGTGAAGGTTTTTGAGCAAATGTTGCATTGAAATTCCGGTGTGAAATGCGTTTGTAAATGTTTTTCATTAAGAGGATAGTGGGAAGGTGAGATGCATGAATTTATATAACATTGAAAAAGTGTTGTTTTCATGAAATACATTTGAGGCGGTGGCCATGGTAGGCAAATGAACAGTCAATGTGGCTAACAGCTGCATGTGGACTGTAGCACAGACCAAGGCAAGTGAGGATGTGTTTGGTGACGTGTTGAGGGCGGGCACATGAGCAAGCAGTGCACACACCTCGAGAGCGAGGGTGGACACGGGAGGAGGGTGAGAGTTCGCAGGCGGGGCTCTGTCATACGTTCCCCATGACGTGGGTTAACTCTAACCTCTCTCTCTCATTCTTCCTAGGGCACGAAGCGGAAGCAGAAGCAGACAATGGCCGACAGTGAGGTGAATCGCGTTGCAGTTGTAGTAGAAGAACTCCAGGCACTCGACGAACAGATTCAGAAACTCCTGTCACGACGAAGAAACCTTAGAGATCTGAAGGCCTGGCTACTGGATAAAACGTCCCAGCCATCTATAATCGGCATAACATCGACCCCGTGCTGTGCCAACCTCACCTCTGCGTCTCGTAGGAGCGACACCACTGATGACCTCGGCGGATTCCAGCTATGCAGGTGGAGGTTCAAGGCCAGAGCACCTCCATCGGCACAGGCGAGCATCCTAACTCAGAACCGGTTCGACCCTCTCTGCGTCCCCAGTTTGCCTTCAGCCCCTGGTGATGTAATAGTGGTAGGTGATTCTATTGTTAGAAACCTTAATATTGCATGCTCTAATGTAAAATCATTTGTTTCTTGTTTTCCCGGTGCTCGTGTCCGAGATGTGATGAGACATGCGCCGGCAATCCACGAGAAGCACAAGAACAGAGCAGTTGAAGTGGTTGTTTTGCATGCCGGCGTAAACGATACAAGGCACCGACAATCGGAAATCCTCAAGGCTGACTTCGCAGTTTTGATTAAAGACACAAAGGAGAGGACCCCATCGGCAAAGATCTTCATTTCGGGTCCACTACCTCTCGTCAGACGATCCAACGAGTACTACAGTCGTCTGCTAGGATTAAACAACTGGCTACAGGGTTTCTACAAGAAGAAAGACATTGGGTTCATCAACAATTGGAACCTCTTTTTGGAAAGCCGCGTTTCTTCAAGCGAGATGGCCTGCATTCGAACAGTTTTGGCACCCGGGTCCTCTCCAAAAACATATCTAAGATAATTCGTTTATCTTGACCATCTATCTCTGCTCTTAACCCCTTCCGAAATGATACTGTTGTACTAGGACATAAGTGTTTAATAGAATCTTCCGTTAAAGTGCACAACATTAATACTGTAATAACCAATCTCAATGCACGTAGAAAATCTAGGCAATACGGCATAAACACCAATAATCTAATTAAAATTACTATTTTAGAGGAACAATGTATTAAAACTATAAAAACAGATTACAGGTTAAACAAAAAATACACACAGAGCAGCGCTAAAAAAATAATTTAGTTCCTGTTCCAAATATCAATAACGCATATAGTATTCATCTCTGCCCCTCCGAAACACTAAATATGGCACTATTAAATGTTAGAGCTTTAACTAATAAGACGTTTTTTATCAACGATCTTATTAGTGATAAAAAAATAGATTTTATTGCACTAAGTGAAACGTGGCTTAGCTCAGAAGGGGCGGCTGTTTTAATTGAATCTGCGCCTCTGGATTACAGTTTTACTCGTTCAGATTGCCAAGGAAAAAGAGGCGGGGGCTTGGCAAACATTTACTCGAGCCGGTTAAAATGTAAAGATGTCAGTTTTGGTAAGTTCAAGTCCTTTTAGTATCTCGCCATTGTTATCCATGAAGATTCTCAAATTCTAGTATTATCCGTGTATAGACCTCCAAAATTCAACGCGTTTTTTTTGAGGAATTCTCTGACTTAATGTCAATTTTAATTACGAACTATGACACACTCCTAATAGTTGGCGACTTTAATTTTCATATAGATAATCAGTGTGACACAAAAGTAAAAGAATTTATGAACCTCCTGGGCTCTTTTGATTTGAGACAGCTCGTTAATCAGCCTACACATAAAGCAGGTCATACGTTAGACTTAGTGATTACTAAAGGACCAAAATTTGATATAAAGCAGGTCATTGATATGGGTCTATCAGACCAATTTCTTCTACTTTTTAATATAGAAATAATGATAGAAGACACCCATGAGAAGCATATTGTTAAAAAAACGCTTCTTTGACTCAACAGCAGCTTTAAAACTTTCAAACATTCTCCAAGAAACTCAAAGGAATGCCTCCTAAGTACTTCCAGTAAAACCTGTGAGGCTATTGCTGTATTTTTCAACCAAAAAATTAATGATATTAGAAATAACATAGTATATCTCCCCAACACTAAGAATCCTCCTAAACCCCAGCATTTTGTTATAAACAAATTAAACTCTTTCACTAGGATAGATTTATCTGATTTACAAAAAATAATATCTCAATTAAAATCCTCCACCTGCGTCCTTGACCCAATACCAACAAATTATTTCAAAGAAGTATCGGGCGTGCTAATTGATAATGTTCTTGACATAGTAAATTCGTCATTAGATATGGGGGTCTTCCCAGACTGTCTTAAGACTGCTGTAGTTAAACCCCTACTTAAGAAACATAATCTCGACCCCTCAGCTCTTGAAAATTTTAGACCCCTCTCTAACCTGCCTTTCTTAAGTAAAATTCTGGAGAAGGCAGTCATTATGTAGTTAAATGACCACCTAAATAAACATGGTATTCTTGATAAATTTCAGTCGGGTTTTAGAACAAATCACAGCACAGAAACTGCACTCGTTAAATTAGTAAATGATTTGCGGGTGAATGCAGACAGAGGCCATTTATCTGTTCTCATCCTCTTAGATCTGAGTGCCGCATTTGACACCATTGATCATAATATTCTTAGAAATCGCCTTAGTCAATGGGTGGGCCTCTCTGGCAGTGTCTGAAATTGGTTTAAATCCTACCTGGCAGGGGGAAAATTCTTTGTTAGTTGTGGTAATTACAACTCAAAGACACATGATATCCAATATGGTGCTCCACAAGGCTCTATCCTGGGTCCGCTGTTATTCTCAATCTACATTCTTCCGTTAGGTCAGATTATCTCAGGGCACAATGTGAGGTACCACAGCTATGCTGATGACACACAGCTGTACTTATCAATAGCACCTGATGACCCCGATTCTCTTGATTCACTAACACAATGTCTGACTTGTATCGCAGAATGGATGAATGGTAACTTTCTCAAGTTAAATAAAGAGAAAACTGAAATCTTAGTGATTGGCAATAATGGATACAATGAGGCTATTAGAAATAAACTGGATACATTAGGATTAAAAGTCAAGACGGAGGTAAAAAGCTTAGGGGTAATTGTTGACTGTAATCTGAATTTTAAATCGCATATTAATCAGATCACTAGGACAGCATTATTTCACTTAAGAAACATAGCTAAAGTTAGACCTCTTACGCGTATATAACTGAAAGATGCTGAGAAATTAGTTCACGCGTTCGTTTTCAGTCGACTAGATTACTGTAACGCACTCATCTCAGGACTACCCAAAAAAGACATAAATCGTTTGCAATTAGTGCAGAATGCAGCTGCTAGAATCCTAACTAGGAAAAGAAAATCCGAGCACATTTCTCCAGTTTTGATGTCACTACACTGGTTACCTGGTTCTTTCAGGATTGACTTTAAAATTCTGCTTATGGTTTATAAAGCCTTAAATAATCTCACCCCATCTTATATATCGGAATGTCTGACACCTTATATTCCAAATCGTAACCTCAGATCCTCAAATGAGTATCTCCTTAGAATTCCAAGAACAAAACTTAAAAGTGGTGAGGCGGCCTTCTGCTGTTATGCACCTAAAATCTGGAATAGCCTGCCAATAGGAATTCGCCAGGCTAATACAGTGGAGCACTTTAAAAAACTGCTGAAAACATATTATTTTAACATGGCCTTCTCATAACTTCACTGTAATCAAAATCCTGATACTCTGTATATCCAACTCATTATAATAACTATTCATGGTGGCTCTAAAATCTGTACTAACTCTCTACTCTCTCTTCTGTTTCCTTTTCCGGTATCCTTTTGGTGGTGGCTTGCGCCACCACCATCTACTCAAAGCACCGTGATGTTCCAACAATCATGGATGGATTAAAAGCCAGAAGTCTGTATGACCAACATCAAGTGACTCTGTGAGAACCCTAACTACAAAGAGGACTATTTCATTTATGTTAGGTAGAATGCCCAGAGGGGACTGGGCGGTCCCGTGGCCTGGAACCCCTGCAGATTTTATTTTTTCTTTTTTCTCTAGCCGTCTGGAGTTTTTTTTCTGTTTTTTCTGTCCACCCTGGCCATCGGACCTTACTCCTTACTAATGTTGTATTATTTTAATTTATTTTGTCTTTTATTTTTCTTTTCTTCATTGTGTAAAGCACTTTGAGCTACTTTTTGTATGAAAATGTGCTATATAAAGAAATGTTGTTGTTGTCGTTGTTGTTGTGGGAGGAGGGTTAGAGTGGGCGGTCGGGGCTTTGTCGTGCGTACCCCATGGTCGGGCGACTTGGTCGATTATATATATATAGAAAAGCAGCCGGAACCGAAAAGAACAATGAAAAGTCAACATGGCTCAGAGGTGCATGTGGACTGTAGCACAGACGAAAGCGACTGAGGCTGTGTTTGGTGAGTTGTTGTATGCGGGCACATGAGCAGGCAGTGCACATGCCTCGAGAGCGACAGTGGACGTGGGTGGAGGGTTACAGTTGGCAGGCGGGGCTCTGTCGTGCGTATCCCTTGACGCGGGAGGGGGGTTAGAGTTGGCAGGTGGGGCTCTGTTCAGTGTATCCGATGGTCTTAGAGTTAGTGGGGAGGTTCAGTGAGTTGGCAGGCCTGGCCCTGTCGTGCGCATCCCATGGTCTTATAGTTGGCAGACGGGGCTCTGTTAGAGTTGGCGGGCGGGGCTCTGTGAGTTGGTGGGCGTGGCTTTCTGTCTTCCGTGCATCTTGCGTGCCCTTAGTGAATTATATATATAGATGCTGAAAGTATGGACTTTGGCATCTCACTGTAAAAAAATGTATTTCAAGATGCTTCAAAATGGACTTTCATTTGTGATTTCTTTCCTTCTGTCTGCTTGTTCCTGGTTTTGTGGGGAGCTCTAAACTATTGTGGTATCAGCACAAGGCATGGAAGAAAGAGTCCTGGGTAGGATGTCAGATCAATTAAGGGCTTTTGAACTTTTTTAAATATGTTGGAAGTAATATCTCTCATTTGCACTTTAAACAATCTGTAATTTATAAAATAATAGTTTGAAATTACTGTGGTAAAACTATTAATTATATTGTGTTTTCAAGTTTTACTTTACTTCATGGGATTTTACTATTCAACTGTCCACCAATCCTTGATATGTGCAATCATTCTATTTGAAAACTAATGTTATATATCCATTCACAGTTCACTATCCACATCAAAACCCTCATATTCTGAATCTGTATCCAAAAAAAAATAAAAGTGTGCGTGCACTAGTTGAAACTTTAAGTTGCCAACCTGCCAAGAAAAGATGAAAAGCACTATTGTTGCCCAATTATTAAATTAAAAAAGTTTACAATGAAAGGTGATGAGAAAAGTATTACTGTACCTCCAGCATCCAACCACCACAATGCAAGTTCAGTTTTACAGTTGGTAAATTACCGTTCTTTTAAAATTTTACTTTGCTGAGCACTATATCTATTCATTATGTGTTTTAAAATAATTCAATAATATTGCAGTAAATACATATTCTGATGTAGAAGGAAATGTAATTGATTATGGAAAGTGAATGAAATTGTTTTGTTTACTTCTGTATTGCAACTAAATAATAAGAACCATTAAGTCTATGAATTGTTAAACAAGTAGGTCATTAGTGTTTTGAATGCTGTTATGCAGAACTGCAATACAGGAGTTTTGGCTTGTGTGAAAATTTTACACCCCTGATCAAATAACTGGCATCCAAGGGAAGTTAGATACAGGTAATCAAAGTTAATACAGGCAAAATTAAAGCAAGATTCCAGTTTTTAATTGGCTTTGACCCATTTATAACATGCAAATCCCACACTGGACTTACTAAAATGCACCAATTATTCTTGGACTTGATCAGCCATTCTTATTGCTGTAATATTAAATACAACAGTTTTCAGAGTGGAAAACTCATTAAAAATGTAGAAACTTGACTTGAGGACAAGTAGGTTACATGCGTGTTTATTTGGCCACGCGTGATGTGTTCACTTAACTAATATTTCAGAGCATAAGAAAGAACTGTTAAAGTTTGGAAAAAAATACAGTAAGTGACAGCCACTTAACTCTCATATAATCAGGATGGGATTAAGACTCTAATCTCATTACCTCTACCAAATACACCCTCACCAGACATCACATATGCAAATAATAAATCAGGTACATGAATTATAGTAGAAAAGGGTCCTAAGCTTTATATCGGGTCAAATTCACCATCATTTTTTCTTTGCTTGTATATGACAATGAATGTAACAAACTGATGAATGCAACATTGCATCTGCTGGAATTTAACTTTTGTTTTGATATTACAGTTAATGAACATCATTTAAACAGTTTTAAAAGGTTTATGCCACTTGGGGGCAAAATAAAGTTAAGACCAGAAGAGGGTCCTTCTTTCAGGTTTGTTTTGTTTGGTGTGTCTTATCTCCTGCAGTGTCTGACACGTCCTTGGTTGTTCGCATCTATGTCGTTGACTCCAGAGAATTGGACTGCACATTGAAGTTAAAGTTACTAGCAGCAGTGATAGATAATAGCCCTCTTTTGACTATCTGTAAAGTCACTGTCATTAGTCTTAACTGCTGGTATGTAAGGCTTGTTCAAAGTACTTATTTAAATCATTATTCTATTTACTTTTTAAGATGTCTGGTAAGGTTTTCAGAGGGTCTTTTGTTTCCATCTCTTTAAACTTTTCTTTTCGGTGAACCACTGTGCTCTTGTTTTAAAACACCATCCGTATGGATATTTTTCTCATTTTGTGGAGCTGTAAAACATCAAATGTTCAACCTCATAAGAGCTATGAGACTCTTCCTCTAAATATTCTCCACTCATGTCAACCAAACAGGACTTGTTTTTCTTTTAAACTCTTTTTTATTTACTGTATGTCTGATAGGATAGGTTTATAATTGTGACGATCAAAGCAGGGTAAGGGCGTGTACTTGACAGCAGATTGCCATGGGCACTTGTACTGTGGATGAAAACTTGTTGCTGTTATTAGGCATTCTTCTCTCACTATGCTAAGGTACTTTTGTGAGAAGTGCCCATGGTATTTGCCCGTGTCACACTGATAATAGATCTGGCCATGCATATTATAGTCTTCTCTATTCAACCTCACAGTATTAGACTTTACCTGTCAATTGGCCCATAGTATTCTTAACTGAAATGCTTGTTGTAAAAAATGCATTTTAAAATCAAGAAATGTCATTTTTTTCCTAATATTGCTGTTTAATATCCCCACATATATTGTTTAGATATTTTTCATATTAGTTCTCTGAACGTTCCTTTTATGGTTCTCAGAAATGTTAACCTACCTGTATATTTTTCTGCAGACACCCAAGAAAGTGCAAAGGATTTATCTGCAGATTTCAGGTAGTACAAATAATTATCCATTTCCACAAATGAAGACAAGCAAAGCTTTTAAAGGTCACACGTAATGTGGACTGAATATTAAGATTGCCACAGGTGTTTCCACACTGTATCTGTACATGCTGTTTATAAACAGTGCTTAAGATAATGAAATAAATGACACCGCTAATAGCTCTCATCATCCCAATCACTGCTTTCTCACATCTGTTATTATAAGGAGCTTCAGCTTGCTTAAATGTTTTTTGAGATTTAGAAGATATTATCTTATACACATTATCTCATGTCTTCCTCCCACATTCCAAAGAAGTGTGTCTGTGTTATTAGACTGATTACAATAAGTTGGGTATGACTGTGAGTATATGCTGGAATGAATTTGGGTCCCACCCTTTCTCAGAGACTTTTAAATACTTTTCTACTACTGAATTCTATTGCTGTCTAATATAAAACAATTGATGTATAGCAGGTTACTTTTTGTGTATTAAATATCATGAAGTAAATATTTTTGTATATATTTTCTAAATCAATTTTGTGTTACAGAGTCATAGGGATCCAAATCTTATCCTGGAACGAAAAGTCTGCCCAGGAAATACACGTTTGGGATATGAGATAAGACAATAATATTCAGGAAAGACTCCCAAGAATATGAGGAACCTGTGACAGTGCAATGATTTAAGACCAAGTTATTAGAGCTATAAGCAGCTGAATACAAACTACCAGCCCCATAATATTTTGGTTTAGGTATTACTGGACTGTATATGAAGAATACAGAAATATTTGGCTAAAATACTATAATTGTATAATTGGCACTTGGATATTGGAGAACAAAAGTTTTTCATCTGGTTTTCCCATGTTTGAATTTGTCATTTATTACTGACTAGCTGTCCCCCGCGGCTCCGTCCACATAGTAGTAGTAGTCAAATAGGACAAACTTTAAAAATAAATAAAAAAATGTAAAAATTAAAAAAAAATACTAATTCTGGCCAAGCAGAAGGTAGGTATGCTCCAAAGTCAAATGTTGGTACTTTATCTAATTGTGTTCGGGGAGAAAAGGCAATCTAAAACATCTCTACCCTCTAAAACACACGTAGCTCTGATCTCTCTCTCAAAAACGTCAAACATTACTCCTTAACAATCTGTAGATGATAATGTCTGTTGAACAAACAGGTATCACTACATAAGCAGAGGCAAGGTACACTCAACGTGGTGAGAGATTGACTTGAACTGAGGCTGGCGCATAAGTGAAGAGGGCCCTGTCCCTCTGCCCATAGCCACTCTTTTGGATTCACACAAATAAATTGGTACTGCATGCGAACTATGATACTTGGCGCAATGAGAGAAGTCACAAAATCAACCGGAATGTTCAAGCAAATTAAAGAAAAAACCCAATCTAAATCTGTTCAGTAGTTCTCTCGTGAAAAGCGGACAGACACACAGACAGATGGACAGCTGTTGGATTTTATAAATATATATACTGTATATACATATATATACTAGGAGGCTTACCCCCTGCTCGCTTTGCTCGCCAACCCCCCTTTCCTGCACTACACGCCATCCACTTTGTGTCTCTGCTGCTCATGTTGTGAAGAAGGGGGCTGAACACACCCCAAGGATATGCAGTCACACCTCCGAAACCCCCTCTTAAACGGTGATACAATGGGAAAAAAATACTGTTTTTTTTTTACCTCCTCTTTGCTCCATCAACTGCTGGGTTGCTGCTGTGTCATGTGACCTGCATCCTGCTCGGTGCTTTGAACATTTAAAAGTCTATACAGCAGCTGTCTTTGTCATCTACTCTTTGTCTTTTATTTCCGGCCTCACGGGCGTGGTTAAACCTGTTGGCACAAAGTCTTGTCTCACAGGATGTGAGTTCTTGATATTTCTTAGTTTATAATTTAAAAGTGGAATAACAATCTGAAAATCTAGCAACATCACAGTGTGACAAAAACGTGACATAAAATCGTTGCACAAAATCGTTTCACTTTTAGGCTTGGGTTTTATATATATATATATATAGAGTAGATATATATATATATATATATATATATCTATAGAGTAGATATATATATACAGTATATATACTGTATATACAGTAGATAGATAGATAGATAGATATTCAGTAGAAAGGATAGTCCACAATCCATCTAGCTTCCACTATACAAACCTGATGAAACCCTTACCTACACTTTGCACTGCCTCAGCATCACCTCAGACATTAAGGAGGTCTGATAGCCTCGTCCTTCAGCCAAATGGGTTACAACCAAACTAAAATATTGTATTGCATATGAAAGCCAGCTTTACCCAATAGTCAAGCTGTCTGAACTATTGAATCAACTGATGAAATGCCTAATTACAGATTTTAAATTGCTTCATTAATGAAACGGTGCCTGTGATTATGATCTGCTGACTTGCTTTCTGCAGATCAGCAGGTGAGCTCAACATCAGTGGGGCTTACAAAGAAACAGCATGAAATGCAAGAATTTAAAATGCAATTTTCATGCAAAGTATCTATTGCCCCAAAATATGAACTATATGTAAACACAGACAAAATATATTATGGAAAATAAAATATAGCTTATTTAAAAAAAAATTATGCAAAATGATTGAAAACTTTCTATTGCCATCACTGTGTTTTCAGATATTAAATATCAATACCTGGATGTTATATTAATTTTAAATTATTGGATACAGAATCTCCCATTGCTATCAATTATAATAAAATAAGATTGTTCTGATTTATCAGAAATCATTTTTGATGGTTTTCGAACACTTCTTAACAATATTCTGATTTTCAGTTGATAAAGAGCATCATCCATTGATTAGCAACCCACTTGATCCTATCCCAGCAGTAAACAACCATGGAATGAATGGCAGTCAATCACCAGAAGCACTCATGCAAGTATTTGCACTCACTTATGCTGGGCTTATTTAGCAATGGAACTAATCTGGATATCTTTGACACATGGTGGAAAACAGGAGAACAAAGAGAAAAAACAAATAGGCTCCCTTTACACCCAGAAATATGAGTTTTATGGTTTGTATCCTGACATACTGAGAATTTAGTCAGATTACATTTACAGCTGACATTAAATACATGCCCAATGTCTGCATATTGACCAGATAGAGATCTGATGTCACCTTCCTTTGCAAAATTCAAATCAGTTTCAACTTTCATGGCTAATATATGCAAAAAGAAAATACATTTACACTTGACAATTGTGTTACATGTGTTCACTATTAATTTCTGACCACCTTCAAATGTGATCTTAGTGATCTGATCACAATCCAATTGCGCCTTTGAATCCTGATTTGGTCAAGTGCTATTCGATCATGATCAGATCACCAAAAACACAGGATAATACTAGATATCGGGGGGACAGACACAGGGAAGAATGTGCAAACTTGACACAGTGTCTTTTCAATGCAGGACTCTGGAGCTGTAAGGCAGCAGTGCTAAGAATTGTGTAAACGTCTTGTCCTAAATCACATCATTATACTGTCAAATTAAAAATGTGATTTTACTAATACAGGGTGAGTCAAAATTATGTTAACATTTAAATGACGGAAACAATGTAGTCACAAAACATACTTCATATGTGCAAGATGATTTACAGGAATGTCTCAACCTTTTTGCCACCATGTTCAACACATGTACCACATACATTGTCCACAAAAAAATGTATATAAGTATATACATAGCAGTACCATTAGTGTTAACATCATTTTGACTCACCCTGTATAGGTGTGGATTAGCAAATTGTTGACTTACTTTACAACACAAAAAGCACACTGTCTTTTGAAAGTAGCTAAAATGGAAAGTTATTGCCCTGATGTTCCTTTATTAATGTTAAAAAAATGTAAAAATGCTCCATGCTATGATTTCACTAAAAGTAACAGTCATTAAGTAATATAGAATACAACAAAAACCACTGTAGCATAAATTAAATGCATTATTTTAAGTTAAATAAACTACATTTTTTTGTCTGAAATGTTTCATCTTTGCTGTCTTCAAATGTAAGCCCAGGCACATCTGTCCTTTAATTGTGTGTCTTTTCCTGAGAAGTCCAGGCTAATTTCCAAGACTAAAATTGGCCTGGGGTGAATGAGATTTTGAGTGTTAGTATTGCTGTTTACTGGTTCCTCGTCTCAATTTTCTTTCCACCTTCTCCTGATGTTTCCAAGACAGGCTTTGACCTTCTGTGATCCTGAATTAGGTAAAGTGGGGTTTACAGTTTTTTTATTCATTGCATATATTCTTGATTAAAAAGTCAGCCTTAAAAGGAAGAGGGGCAAATATCTTATACGTAACTAAAATATTTCATATAGTTTAGTTAGAATGAGGCAGCAAATGAGCCTGTTGTTGTTATTATCAATTATTTAGCCATCCATACATGCATTTTCTGCACCAGTTACAGTCATTGGAAGCAAACTCCTATTCCAGCACCTACAGTATAATTGGCAAAGCTAAGAATATTTAAGTAACCCAGTTTCCCCTTGGGATTAATAAAGTATCTATCTATCTATCTATCTATCTATCTATCTATCTATCTATCTATCTATCTATCTATCTATCTATCTATCTATC
>JANRMT010062712.1:0-26541 GCA_026402145.1 Polypterus bichir lapradei | reverse complement strand
CTTTCTTTCTTTCTTTCTTTCTTTCTTTCTTTCTTTCTTTCTTTCTTGTTACTATAGTTCAAGGAGTAAGACACTACTTGTCTCACTGTTGGCACTGTTGAAGTCATGCTCCGCTTCTCTTTAAAAATGCAGCCTTTTGATTGTGATAAGTCTGAATCAGTGTAGAGTTTACACGGAAATATCAAAATACTAAAAAAAATCTGCATAAACATCTTTTATGTACTTTACAAGGCTTTATTGTACAAACATTTTCATTTGCTGTATCTACAGTATAACCATCCAATTGATACAACAGGACTCAGTTCAATAGCCGACAGGGAAAGTATTCATTATAATCATGGAGCCAAAATACATAAAATAATCATTCAGTTTTCATCAGAATAATTACATAGTTTATTATCTGTCAGACAGAGGAACAATATGGGTTCAATACTGTCAGCAGCAAGTAAACTCTGTTTCGCAAACTCACAACTCTGTTTTGCCAACACACCCCTATATATATATATATAGATAGAAGCAAAGGTCTGTGATACGGTGTGCATATTTGTAGCTGGAGATCCACAAAGGGAGAAAATGAGTCACATAACTGTGGACAATTGTCAAAACTTCCCCTTTGAAAATCAACATTGATTTAATGGTGTCCCACCATAACTCACTTTGCAAACCACCCATTCCCATTAAATACATTAACAACTTTGACTTAACAGCAGCAGCCCACAGTTTAAGAATCCCTGCCATAGACCCTTCACAACTAACAGGTGACAACAGCACATTAACCAATGCAATTTGTTCATCACTTGAGTTGGAGTCTTCTTTCGTTGAAAGCTATTTTAGTACCCACAAACCTATCTGGGCTGCATTTTCAACTACAGAATATGGTAAAGTACTGTTATATACATATATTTAATGTACCCTACTAACACATGTAGTTACATTTTTGTGTATATTTTTGCTGTTCTTTTTGCAGTTATTTTTGAATATGACTGTAACAAAAATATTTAATAAATGAAATGAGATAACTGCTGAAATGATAAAGTCACTAGAAAATTTTACAATGCTCCAGATTTCAAAGCAGTTAACTAAATCTCCAACAGTTATGAATGTTATCCTATGAGTATATTTTCTTAGTTGTTTCTTTAGTAAATAATCCACTCCTGTATTTTATAGTGAAATAAACACAGTGTGGTAAAATGTACATGCTTTACTGTCATAATCCATACTTAAAGTTGTTGCATGATCATAACATGCCTTGAGCACGGGAAAGACGCTATATAAATAAAATGTATTATTATTATTATTATGATCACAACAGGAAGACAGTAAAAAGAACGACTGTAGTTTGATTATTGTCACGGGGGGTCTGCTGGAGCCAATCCCAGCCAACACAGGATGCAAGGCAGGAAACAAACCCCGGGCAGAGCGCACACACACACACCCACACACCAAGCACACACTAGGGACAATTTAGAATCACCAATGTACCTAACCTGCATGTCTTTGGACTTTGGGAGGAAACCGGAGTACCCGGAGGAAACCCACGCAGACACGGGGAGAACATGCAAACTCCACACAGGGAAGAACCGGGAAGTGAACCCAGGTCTCCTTACTGTGAGGCTGCCCTTGATTATTGTTCCTTTTGTAATTTGAAAAATGAAATGCAATTTAAATAAAATATAGTACATTTTACATGGTTCAATGACTATTTCAAAGATGAACTGTTGTACTGTATTTGCATCTTCCTTCTAAAGACTCCGAATAGTTAAAGGATTGTAAAGAGCCATAGCCTATTACAGGAGCACTGGGCACAGACAGGGAAAAGCTCTGGTCAGGGCAACACTCCATTGCTGCATCAGCTCATTTACACAGCCACATTTACTCTCACACAGGGTTAATATGGAACCACCAGCCTGCCTAACCAGTACACAGCCAAGAACAAAACTCATTCAGACCTGAGGAGGAGATGGAAACTAGAGTAATGAATATACTCTAGTATATAAAAAAGGTACCCACAATATAACTGTGCTACCCTAAAATGATTATGAAAGAACATGTCAATATATTTTAGTGGAACATCAATCTGTCAATCCATTTGTCCCAGTTTTTCCATTTCCGGGTCATGTGATATGAGAGCACACATTATAGATGCTGTGAATATAATTGCTTGCTTTAATGATGCTTGTGTTTATGAATTTGATAATTAAGTGCAGACTAATCATGAATTGTTTGAAAAGAGGTGCGTTAAACAAACAGTTGTAAAGTGGCCTTGTACTAGCTGTAAAAAAGAGTCACTTTTAAATCTGATTTAAGATAGCTATTTGTCTATATTGATTTTCTCCACTTATGCCAAGTCTCTTTATCCATCCTCAAGATGGGCTTTCCGCTTCTGTGCATATTGCTGTTACCACATGCAGTTGGGTTACTTGCTTGCTGTCTTGTGTGAATGAAAATCTTCATGCAACCTTACTTTAAAAAACTATGAATTTTTCTTAAGAAAAGCAAACGATACTTTGACATTTACATGACATTAAAAGTTTAAATATACTTCATTATATTTTTATATTATTTAATAAATGCTTTTACAGGCACTTACTATTTAAAAATTCTATGCTGTTTTACCAAAAAATTGTTAAGGTTACATTCACTCTAATAGATCAAATGTGCTGAAGAGTAAGTAAGACTATGTACATATTGATTTGTAAAGGAAGCAATTAATTACATGAATATAGGCTTTGAGTAACGCAGCAAGGCATAGAAAATACTTTAATTAATTAACCGTTGTTCTGCCCTTAGAAAGAGCAAACATGCATTAGCTGGTACTAAACAAAAAAAGGTGTTAAAAGCTTTCTCATTGTAAGAGTTAAATGATCATGGGACAAATCTTGGATTAGAAATTTAAGATTAGAAATGACAGTGAACACATATCCATGTGCAGGTAGGTCTTTAGAGAGATATTTCAGTACAAAGTCTCTGAACACAAATATTTCTATGCATTCATTTCAGTAATACAATAAATACATTTCTGTGAACAGTGCAAATGAACTAAATTTCATTGTATACAATTTCAGAAGTGGTGTGATGAACACTACTGATTGAGGGTTCTAGAGTCCTAGAAGATGAAGGACAGCGGCCACTGGCAGTAACATTGGATGTTGTAATGTATATATTCAAGATGTCCTGAAGGGCAATAGATAACAGTGTCAATTTGAAGGAAACTGGGGGCAAATGTTCAATGCTCCACAAGAAGAACAACAGATGGCTGAAGACTTCAGTCTACCTTGGGGCCTTGCCCCTTTTATCTATGCCTTGATGTCACACGTACAGTGCATGTGTAGAATGTAAGTAGTATATCCAAAACTTGCTAGCGTCACTGTTTACAGCCTACAGTAAATAGAAAAATAGGCCCGCCTTTACTGTAGACAAAAAAACCCAAAAAAAACTGTTCATTCTGCAAAAGATGAAATCTTGTTGTTTTGATATGAGGTAGATCTGTTTCAGCCTGTCTCCAAAGTGTTTTTTAAGCTTTTATGTTTAAACGTTAATTGTGATTATAAACAAAAACAGAACAAATGAACCAAATATCACAGATAATATGGATAAAATTATCTGCCAGGTTTGTTCCCAGGGGAAATTAAAATTTTACGGAAGCTCCCAAAATAAACAAATAAATAAAATAAAAACAAACAACAACCAAAAACAACTCCACTACAAACTATACCACTCTTTTAAAATTCTTCTGTCAATACACTCCTATTTTTCACTCAAGTAAAACAGTTCATTTTCTTCTTATTATTATTATTTTATTTTTATTTTGAATTAATTACCATAAGTGTGTTATTTTTATTAAGAAATACATATTCAGACATCTATTAATTTTCTGAGCCCATTTTGTATTTTGTTAGAACTGCAAAATAAAGCCCATACCAGTAACATGAGTTGCAATCCATGGGAAGATCATGGGAATAGTGGGTAGCATTGGACTCACAGTCCACTTGGAGATTCTAGATCTCTAGAACTGGAAGGCAACACCACTATTATAGCACTAAATACCATTGTATGTCATGTTCATCTTTTGATTACATTGTCTTTAATATAACAGTTTTCCTCAACATTAAATTTGTTACAGTTGTGTGTTCCTAAAGATGGCCTCCATTATGCTGAGTATACTCTTGTATAGTTGTAAAAATATTATTTGCAAAACTGAAACCAGTAACAAGTACCTAATAATATAAAGTCTCAATTCATTAGATACAGCGGGTTTGCTGAAAACTATGCTCTATATTTCTTCTGTCTCTTGGCTACATCTGTATCTATATTGCCTATGCTCCATTACCTCTGTACCAGCCAGGGAAATGTTTGTGCATAATAGCATTTCATTCTTGATTGAATTTACACTGAGAGCGTTCCTCCCTAGTATATACACCATTTTTCACTTTAGTACTGCTTCAAAGACTTTTAAGCAACAGAACATTCAATTTGCCGTATTAATGTATGTACTGTATTTGAGGGCCCAAATCTGTGATTTAATGCATTTCCTACATCACTGAGTTTGTGGATGATTACTTTCATAAGCTGTTCTAAGATGGACTTCAAAGAAAAGCAATGCAGCACTATTTTGATCTGAGAAAAGCAGTGAAATGTTGCTCCTGGGACACAATGCTCATCCATCCATTCTCTGCACCCACATGTTCTTATAACAGATCGTGGAAAACTTGAGCTTATCCCATCAACAGCGAGCCTAAGGCAGGAACAGACCAGAATTGAAAGTCAGACTGTTGCTGGAAAAAACAACTTATTAATATGGCCGTGGACTGTGTGATGAAATTCCTGCAGCAGACTTCCAGCTACCAGTCAAAACTGTGTTTTGTATGTAAAGCCCAAAGAAGCCGACACAGAGCATCTAAAACCACTCCTGGATTTCAAATATATGCAGCAATCCCAGATAGATGAAGTAAGGTTATGAGGCTACCTATCTTTTTGTTATTTACAGCAAGGATCCATAAGAACTATAAGAATGTAACAATAGCAAATTTTGATTTTTTTTTTAAAAGATAGCTGATAGAATGTCAGAAGCTTGAAAGTGTCTGAGATGAATCAACTGGAAAATGTACATTTCTTTTACTACTCATAAATAAAGTCAACATGCCTATTTTCAGAATTGCTGGCTCAGCTGTCTAACTTAACGAGATCCACGGCTTAAAATGGTTTTAAATTAGTGGATCATAAATTTTTTTTTTAAATGCTGACAGCAGTATAAAAATAAAAGTATGTATAGAATACCCTGTTATACTTTATCTGCTCTAGTTTCTGAATAAAAAAAACCCCTATATTTTAGCACACGGTCCACTAAGGTTAGCACAGGACAAGACATTGACAGGCATTATATTCTGTGGTGCCAGCCAGTAGCATTCCTGTTCTTTGTTCTTTCTTTTTAAGATATAGCAGAAGTTAGCATGGTATAGTAACTGGGCATGATATTAACATATTGTACCTGCAAACCGATAGCATGCCATGGAAAGTATCAGTCAGACTCTGATGTCTCACTCCTCCAGTGTTCTAGGTTCAGTGGAGTTCTAAGGTTCTCCCTTGATTGTATGGGATACCTTCAGCAGTGCTAAATGAATGTAATGTGTGTACGTGTGTGTGTGTGAGTGTGAGAGAGAGATTGAATAAATGTGCCTTGTAAAAATTAATTGGACAACAAAAGAAACTTCCTGCTTGTGGATTTGTTGAGCTAAGATCCTATTAGCCATTTCTCCGTGTTCATAGTAATGATGTTGTGATTTAAAGATGAGCTTTTCCATTTCTTTTGTTGCCAAGAGGTTAAACTCTGATTACAAAATCTTTTTCTGTAAAGTGTCTCATTTGGAGACCTGGCATATTCTTGATCTATTATGGTAATTTCATTAATAGCTCTGACACCTTCTTGGTTTCCAATTTATTTTTGTGGTAAACATATGAAATAATCTGTCCTCTTAAAAAAAGCCTTCAGTGTTTCCCATAGAATCCCTGCAGAGATCTCTGAGGATGCATTTGTTTCTAAAAATGATCAATTTGTTAGGAGATGAATTCTGTACAGTTTGCATCATCTAATGGCAGGGGGCTAAGATGCCAGCTACAAGATGAGTGTGTAGGACATAGTGATTTAAGCTTCATGATCAGAGGGGGCGTGGTCAGAGATTACAATAGCATCATACTTGTAAGATTTGATAGTGGGCAATAAATTATTATCAATAAAGAAATAATCAATTCTTAAGTAACTATGATGTACTTGTAAGAAGAAGGAATTTGCTCTTGACTTTGTATTTAAAAATCTCCATGGGTCTGATAAGTTATGATCCATTACAAACTTTGATTACTGTTGTAGTATTAGATGTTATTGCCACAGTAGTTAAAGACCTATCCATGTCTGGATTTAAAACACAATTAAAGTCTTATAATTTTATGAGCATTCACATCAGGAATAGATGCAAAAACATTTTGGATGAAATTTGTATCATCCAAATTACATGCCTAGGTATTTATCAAAATTACTTTAAATTGAAATAAATTACCCATCAACATGACATATCGCCCTTCAAGATTAGATACTGCATCTGATACTACAAATTAGATTGTTTTGTGTATTAAGATTCCCACACCTCTAGTTTTCTTTGTATAGCTGGAGTGAAAGATTTGGCCAATTCAATCGGTTTGCACCCAAAACTGGCCCTTACTTATTAAGTGAGTCTCCTGTAAAAATACTATCTTTGCATTTAGACCTGTTAAGTGAGAAAATACTTTTTTTTCTCTTTTGATCCTGATTTAGACATTCCAGCTCACAAAGTTCTCTGTTTGGTCAGAGAGACATTGTTTTGAACTTTTGAGGACATTTTGTAAACTTAAGTAACAGTAGTACATTGTTTCATACAATAACTTTAACCTTTATTTCATATTGTTGCTATGGAGCCTATAATCATGTTTGTACTTATACAGTGCATCCGGAAAGTATTCACAGCGCATCACTTTTTCCACATTTTGTTACGTTACAGCCTTATTCCAAAATGGATTAAATTCATTTTTTTCCTCAGAATTCTACACACAACACCCCATAATGACAACATGAAAAAAGTTTACTTGAGATTTTTGCAAATTTATTAAAAATAAAAAAATTGAGAAAGCACATGTACATAAGTATTCACAACCTTTGCCATGAAGCTCAAAATTGAGCTCATGTGCATCCTGTTTCCCCTGATCATCCTTGATATGTTTCTGCAGCTTAATTGGAGTCCACCTGTGGTAAATTCAGTTAATTGGACATGATTTGGAAAGGCACACACCTGTCTATATAAGGTCCCACAGTTGACAGTTCATGTCAGAGCACAAACCAAGCATGAAGTCAAAGGAATTGTCTGTAGACCTCCAAGACAGGATTGTCTCGAGGAACAAATCTGGGGAAGGTTACAGAAAAATTTCTGCTGCTTTGAAGGTCCCAATAAGCACAGTGGCCTCCATCATCCGTAAGTGGAAGAAGTTCGAAACCACCAGGACTCTTCCTAGAGCTGGCCGGCCATCTAAACTGAGCAATCGGGGGAGAAGGGTCTTAGTCAGCGAGGTGACCAAGAACCCGATGGTCACTCTGTCAGAGCTCCAGAGGTCCTCTGTGGAGAGAGGAGAACCTTCCAGAAGGACAACCATCTCTGCAGCAATCCACCAATCAGGCCTGTATGGTAGAGTGGCCAGAGAGAAGCCACTCCTTAGTAAAAGGCACATGGCAGCCCGCCTGGAGTTTGCCAAAAGGCACCTGAAGGACTCTCAGACCATGAGAAACAAAATTCTCTGGTCTGATGAGACAAAGATTGAACACTTTGGTGTGAATGCCAGGTGTCACATTTGGAGGAAACTAGGCACCGCTCATCACCAGGCCAATACCATCCCTACAGTGAAGCATGGTCGTGGCAGCATCATGCGGTGGGGATGTTTTTCAGCGGCAGAAACTGGGAGACTAGGCAGGATAAAGGGAAAGATGATTGCAGCAATGTACAGAGACATCCTGGATGAAAACCTGCTCCAGAGCACTCTTGACCTCACTCGGGCGACGGTTCATCTTTCAGCAGGACAACGACCCTAAGCACACAGCCAAGATATCAAAGGAGTGGCTTCAGGACAACTCTGTGAATGTCCTTGAGTGGCCCAGCCAGAGCCCAGACTTGAATCTGATTGAACATCTCTGGAGAGATCTTAAAATGGCTGTGCACCGACGCTTCCCATCCAACCTGATGGAGCTTGAGAGGTGCTGCAAAGAGGAATGGGTGAAACTGGCTCAGGATAGGTGTGCCAAGCTTGTGGCATCATTTTCAAAAAGACTTGAGGCTGTAATTGCTGCCAAAGGTGCATCGACAAAGTATTAAGCAAAGGCTGTGAATACTTATGTACATGTGATTTCTCAGTTTTTTTTTTATTTTTAATAAATTTGCAAAAACCTCAAGTAAACCTTTTTCATGTTGTCATTATGGGGTGTTGTGTGTAGAATTCTGAGGAAAAAAATGAATTTAATCCATTTTGGATTAAGGCTGTAACATAGCAAAATGTGGAAAAAGTGATGCACTGTGAATACTTTCTGGATGCACTGTAGTTGTCAGGGTAGAAAGGATAAATAAGAAGTAACTTGCTTTCTTTCTCTCCCTTCCATGGCCCCCCCTCCATTTTGCCTGCCCAAGTAAGGCTAGAGCACACTTGGCAAAGTCTTAGTCCTCTGACATGATAAGAGACAGAATACATCCAAAACAAAACAAACCCCCATCATTGGTGTAGTAAAGATTAAAACTGAGATATCTTATAATAGTACAGTCCAGATTCAATAAACCTGAGGTATGATGTTAAGTAATACCCTTGGAAATTGAGATAACTTATAATGTACAGTCCAGACACAATAAACCTGGGTATGATGTAAAACAGTGCTCTTAGGTGTATAAATAAATAGAACACTGATAACACTGTAAATAACTAGTTTCTTAGTGGTTATAAAATATACATATATTTAATACAAGAAATTTCAATATTGTAATTGAAAAGGAAAAAAAAAACAAAATCAAAAAAAAGGAAATAGAATGTATAGTTACAGCAAATGTTGCATTACAAATAAAACAAGTTGAAAGCAAAATCTTCATTGCATCACCAGGACACGATATGAGTCATGTTCATGATCTAAATGATGTCGGGATCAATCTTTTTATCTTTTTCTGTTTCTTTAGGAGAATTGAAGATGTGGAATTGCTCATCAAAAATCTCTTTCAATTTAGTAGGAAAGAAGAGGCTGTATCTGATATTGGCTTTAGCGTAAGTGCTGTTTAGTGCTGCAGAATGTGGCTCATTTAGCAGCTGTTGAAGGGGAGAAATCTGGGAAACTAGAAATGCGGTTACTTTCAAACATGATCTCTTTTTTCTGTTTGAGAATTGACATGATATTTTCTTTAACCCATAGTTTGTGGAAACAGACAATCAGGCTTCTTGGTTTTGTAGCATTTGATCCACATATGCAGTAAGCTGCTGAGATCTCAGTGTCCTATTTGAAGTTCTCTCCAATTATTTTACAGAACAGTTTAGCTATGAGTTTCACAGTTTTCAGGGAGACCTTTAATTCGGATGTTCTTCTTTCTATATCTATCTTCCAGCGCAGCTGGATTATCACTGAGCACTTTGCATTTGGATTCTGCAGCAATTGCTTTTTTCTTAGTGGTGGATGTCAGTTACTCAACTTCTTTAATGTGAGTTGTAAATGTTTACCTAACATCTTTAAGCTGAGCTCCAAGTGCCCAAATTTATTCTGAAACGTACTCATATTTTCCTGCATTTTTTCATCAATCCTTGCTAGAACATGTTTAAAGCTTGTAGCAAAGATATCACTTAAATGTACCTCCTGGTCTTTTAGATCCTGAAACAGCTTGCCATTTCTCTTGTTGATATCCTTCATCATATCCTTTATCCTGTCATTTTATATATCACTCTCTATATCATTTACTGTATATTCCCCCAAAAGTGTGGTAATCATCATTCCAGTGTTTGTTTCCACCTTCTCCTTTAGGTGGCGGACTTGCTAGTCCAGTTGGAGTTAATGCTGTTGACTCACTGGGGGTATTGGTATTGGGGGTATTGGAAGTAATTGACAGTGACTGGAGCCAATGCTGCAGCATGAGGTCCAAGCAAATCTATTCCTTTGCCTCTCTCTTCTAAATCAAGTCTCTGGTAGGGTGTATTGTGAACTTCAGACCGGTTTAGACTTTGATATAGCTTTAGCTGCCTTTTCTTTCTCTTTCTAAACCCTTGCTCTGCCGTTCATGCTTGTATATACTTGTAATTGAATCCTCTTGAGTAAAAAAAGTAAAAACAACACTGCTATCAGTGGAGCTCTGTCCTAGACGTCCATCTCTTTGTTAAGCTGAATGGCCTGTTCCCGTCTAGATTGTTCTAATGTTTTAATGTTCTCTAACAAGACCAAAATGTCTCACTTCTCTAGAATCCTGGGTTCAGATCTCTGTATGTGTGGAGTTTAAAGGTTTTCCCTTGTTTGTCTGGGTCTCCATCAGTAAGTCTGATATGCAGTGTTGAGTTAATGTGATTTGTGTATGTGTGTAAGTGAATGATTTTGCCATATGTAAGTTATTTGGCTTTCCACCTGGTTCCTCCTTTTCAATCAATACTGTATGGAGTGGCTCTGGCCTCTCTTCACCCTCTACTAAAATACATAGTTCACAAGAATTTGTGAACGAACACATTGTTCAACAATCTTCTATCTATCAAAACTTCTTTAGTATACCCTGTGCTCATATGTACTATTCTTTTAGTCCTTTTTATTGTTTTTGTTTTTTTTTCTCATTTTTTGTAATGACTGTTAAAATTAGGTTAATTGGTTATTCCTGTTAAAATGTCCAACACAATGGAGCCAAACTTAAAAATATATTCAAGACTTATATTTACTTTCTCCTTTAAAACTAGACCACACTGCCTTGCTCATCAGTTAACTCTGTTTTATGCTTTAGCATGTTGATGTAGTTTAAAGTGGTGAATCCCAACACTGAAAGACTGATTTCCCTCCTGTGAAAAACACATAGAACAGAGAAATAAGTACACCCACATGGGTAGCTTTAAGGAGCACTTTACTATTATTTTTGTGATGGTTTTTTTCTGTGATGATGGCTGTCAACAGCTTGTGGCTGCAAATGTAGCATGTTCTGGGTGAACCCGTGTTCCATCAAGTTGACAAAGTCAGCACAATTCCATTATGACACGTGAAATGTCTGAGCTTTGACTATGCTAAGTGAAGATTTTCTCGAGAGACTTAGCACTCAAAGAAACTTTAAAAACTAAATGTACTTCGGAATTAGGCTGCTAACTCTGAATATTGTTTTGTTCTGACTTTTTGATTTGTCCTTGTAATGTTGCGATTATTTACGGATAGGATTTTTGACTGTAAATACCATTTTGTTGTGACCTAAATTTTGTCTTGTAATCATAGTGAAATTTAAAAGACATATCAAACGAAATGTCTCTGTTAATAAACTCAATGACTCTTATGCTTTTTCTTTAAAAGTGAAGCAGATAGTTTAAATGAATAATGGTTTAAAATCTCTGTGGCTGGTCATAGCATCTATTTAATTAGATATTTATGTCATCCTATAGAAGACGTCAGGTAGTTATGACAAGACCAGGAAATTATGATTTTCTGCTACTTACGACTTGAGGGCAGTTTACCAAATAATTTTCCAATATGGGATATTCTTATGACACATTCTTAGTATACCACCTGCTTTGTGCTAAATTCTTTATGATTAATATAGATGATATTTGCAAACAATACTGAAAATGGTATTTGCAATTTTAGTTTCTGTTTGAGCTCTGAGAAAGGACTGAAACCCATAGTGTGCCATGGAAAGCATTAGTCGATTGCTGATGTCTGAATCTTCCAGAGTCCTGGAGTTAGGATCTTCATATGTATGGAGTTTTAAGGATCTCCCTGGTTTGTGTGGGTCTCCAGCAGTTAGTATGATAGGCAGTGCTAAATTAATGTGGGGTGTTTGTGTGTGTGTGTAAGCGAATAAATGTGCCATGAAAAAGTCAATTGGCATTCCAACTATGAATGGTTCCTACTTTTTAATTGATGCTGTAGAAAGTGTCTCTGGCCTCTCTTCACCCTTTACAGAAATACATAGTTCACAAGAAGCATCTGAATCTTTTTAGTTTTAGCAAAAGGAGGTTAACAGATGGCATAATAGAAGTGTCTAAAAGAGTGAAGAAATTAAAAAGTAGATGTCAAAAATTACTTTAAAATTAATTCTTCAAAAAGAACACTAGCACAGAAGAAGGTTACTTAAGGGTCAATTACACACAGAAATGTTAAAAGCTAGTTCATCATAAAGAGAAACATAGGTACATGCAAGAAACTACCAAGTAGCGTAGTTCAAAGTACCAGCATTAGCATCTTAGCATTTCAACTTAATGGCATTTTGCTAATGTAAGGTGAAAAAAAAGATGCTGGCCTGTTCACTTCAAAACAATATCTTATGTTCTTATTACTGAGGTTTCCAAACACTCAGTGTTCTCGGATAGATATTATTAATGACTGCACCTATATCTGAAATCATGCGATACTCTTTAATGGCTCAGGTTTGTTGAGCAACTTGGAAATTAGGTCACCTGAAACCTGATCACTCCAGCCTCCACAGCTACGTGTTGTCAGATATAATAGAAACAGAACTGCATCTTAATCATCAGCAACCATAATACCAGTAGGGACAATCACAATAGACAGGATTGTGAAAAAATATATGTATTGAATTCACAAAAAATTTGGAGCTTTTCCTTCTCTTTAACTGCTGCCAACACACATCATTCTAAATTCAAGCTTTACAGAAATCCCTATTTCTGTAACATAGTTATTCACTTAGCAAACCAGCAAATGGTCTGTTTAAGAATCCTTAGCAATGCAGTTAATTTAAAATCAGCTACACTTAAATATGCAAAGCAATTTAAAACGGCAATAAACATCCTTATTTTCCAAGGCTGAAATGAGTGTCAGCAATCTTTATGCCTTGCTGTATTGTTCACAGTAAACCTTGCAGAGACAGTTCATGGTGTTGTTATCAGTTATTTAATTAACCAGATGCAGCTTCTCTTATCCAGTGCAGAACAATGAAATGTACTGATGCTGAAACAAACGATGTACAATAAACATTCGTAAGCCTGGTGCTTCCTTTCTCTTCTTGGTATAGATTTTTTGCAGTGTGCAGTGATTGGCATAAACACTATATATTTTTCTCCAACTATTTTTTTTTCAAACTAAAGTAAAATAAAAGCAGTTTTAAATTTATAAGGGGTTATGTTTAAACCTATACAGTTTGGTATTTAAAAACAAACATGGTAACTGTTCTTAACTTTTTGGCCCTATAATTCTGGGGCACCAAAGGTTGGTTCACACATATCTAGGTCACTCATCAACAAGAACACTATTTTTCATTTAGTTAAAAAGCTAAACTTTGGCAGGATGGTACATCTAGGCCAGTAGGTATCCACTAAGAAAGGGCATCTAAATATATAAATATTTTGGATAAATTCCAACCTACAATAGAAAAACTAAATACCCCAAAATCTCAAAAATGCTTTGATGGATTTGGTTGAAACTGGGTGATTTTATAAAAGAAAAAAAAAAAGAAAATTAGCCAAGCTGTGTTTTTTTTTTATTTGTCGATATTAATATTATGCCAAATTAGATGGTTTGCGTTATGCCCAGAGCATGCTGTAGGCAAGCGAAGGACAGAGCGAAAGCAACTGATGAGCATAAACAGCTTGTGAATATGTGAAGTTGAGGTGGTGTCTTGGACAGGAAAGAATGGACACAATCACATTTCACATCAAAATTCGATTATGAAATGGAAAGAGAAAGTTTGGCAGAGCTCAAGGAAAATGTGAAGGTAAACAGTTAACAAGCATTAACAAGCATCAAGGAACCTTGAGTGCTGGTGTCAGATGTTATGACTACGAGCATCTGTTGTTTCGCTAGAAACAATAAGGGAATGAGAGAGAAGTAGACACAGAAGTGGTGTCCTCCAATTGAAGAACAGTCAGGAGCCATGCAGTGGTGTCAGGAGGGTAGTAGGGGCTTTAGAGGATTAAACCCCTGATTTGTTGTACCCAGGCCCTGATCTTTTTCTCGGTTATATACAAGACAATAGAGGTAAGTCTCTGATCCCTTTTTCCATCATATATAATATAGTCACCTGTCAGTGTTGCACCAGTATAAATGTTGCACAGCATATGAACGGGTGAGACCCCAACCCCCTCCACTAATTGATTTATTATATATGTAAGCCTGGACATGATAATCACAGAGTAGGCTAAGACCCTGATACCTGCAAATCTTAGAAATGCTCCTCTCAGTTTAAACCTAATGGATTCCCCTATGAGCCAAATCAGTATAATATAAATTCGCAACTATGGATTTTGAAAGGGGAACCTAACCCCCAACCTCCAAAATTATTTACATTTAAATACTCATCTGCTTACATTGAACGAGGATGCCCCACTCCCCCACTCCCCTACCATCGGTACTTAGTGGGCTGGTACTTATCAGTTCTTTGCTTTTGATGCATACTAGCAGTGTTTTCTACTGTACCAGTTCTTATTATAGTTATCCATTTTGCTCCATAAACATCCAGTCCCTGGACGCAGCACTGGTAACTCCAAAGAGGACTCCCCACTATGGTCCCCTTTGATGTTGGCTCTTTGATCACTATGCTTAAATCACATAATACCCTAGTGCCAGTCATAGATCGTGGCACTTGAATTTCTAATGGGGAAGCCACAAAAATTAGGTAATGACGCTCAAAGCTACAATTCCATGTTCATCGCTCTTCACTTTAACATATTACTGTAACACACAGGGTACTGGCACTTAGTATATCCAATTTATATGCATTTACATCAGGGAACTTTAAAAGAGGGAATACATGTAGCTTGCAAAAAGGATGATAAGGAATACTGTGCATTAATAAACAACATAAACAAAAATCACAAATATCTAATAATAATATAAACTCAAATTTCAAATTACTCCTATTGATTACGTGTTTCATTTGAAGAGAATATACTTTTCTGTAAAAGTGTGCTTTACAATGACCATCAACAAAAGGAAGTTCACTAGGAAAAGTAGCACTTGATCTAATGCAGGAATGTTTAACTCATGGACAATTGTGTGTAGCATATTCAAGAGTAAATAACTCCAGTGACCTAATGATAGCACCATTACTTATTATTTGACTGACACCTTTATCCAATGTGACTTACAACATTTGAGATACAAGTGGTTACGTTCTTTTTGTTTTTCCAATTGGAGCACAGGCAGGTGAAGTGACTTGCTAATGGTCACACAGTGTCAATAGCAGGATTTGAACGTACAACCTCTGGGTTTGATGTCCAAAGCCTGATTAAATCAAAGTACAATAACTGAGGTCCATTGTCTTAATAAATTTCCCAGGGGGAGCCGGGTAATACAGCTAGTATTAGATAAAAATGTCTGTCTGTTGTTTATTCAAAATTTTTTTTTTCAAGACATTGACTATAAATACGGCAAACAGGTACTTTTCACTATAAGTCAGGTTTTTGACATACAATTTTCAGACTTACTGTCTCAGGTGGGCAACAGGATGTGGCTTCATATTGGAGCAATATTTTGGCAGGAAATATTTCCATGTGACAGATAAACAACAACATATATGTTGTGATGGTGGTATGATGATTAGCACACTTTTCAACTGAGAAATTCTGGTCCAACTTCTTTCCATTATATTTAGTCATTTCTTTAATGAAGCAATTCCCTCACTAGTTTCATCAAGTCTCCAGCTGCCATGGAGAAATTTACTGCAATTTGTTTTGTTCTGCACCAAAGGCATGAACTATTTCTTTGTGACTATTTGACACAAAGAAGCTTTTACATACTAACAATAGGTATACAGTAAATGAAATGGGTTTAACCCTTTTAACTTATTTGGGTCAAATGTGACCTGTTTTTGTGTTTGAAATCAGGAAATGCAGTTTTAGACAAACCTGTTATGTAACGTCATGATTCACCCCTAACTTTAACAAAAGCAGAGTGCATTGATTTCAGGAGGAAAAATCTGCTCATTTTTGAAACATCTATTAAGAGATTGGGCAAATAGATTGCACAAGAATATACATTTCTAGGTGTTTTTCTTAATTTCTTAGTAATAAATTAGATTGTAGCAAGTGCAGGACACCTTTATAGAAAAGGTCAAACAAGATTAAGAGTTTCTTACAAAAAATAGTCACCTTTAAAAGAAATAGTTCACAAAAAAGCAAAATTTGAAATTAATTTTCTTCTTTTGAAAAATGTGTAGAGTAGTGAGGAATCTATGCTTTTCACCATTTTGTACATTCACCTGTTTAGAAGGTTCAAAGACCCATCACTGCATGCTGTGAATGAGATAATCCCAACAAAGTTATGTAAACTTGAGATAAGATATCCTTCCATCCATTATCCGACCCGCTATATCCTAACTACAGTTTCACATGGGTCTGCTGGAGCCAATCCCAGCCAACACAGGGCACAAGGCAGGAAACAAACCACGGGCAGGGTGCCAACCCATCGCAGGAGATAAGATATGCATACCCTAAATTTAAACAGAAATTGTGTCATTTTCGTTCAGTTCTCTATTGCGTTATTTAAATTTTGAATCCAGGACCACCTGAATGCTACCCGTATCATTTTATGAAATATGCTTGAAGGTATAAGGACGTGGATTTAAATTCTCAGGGATATCACTATTAATATACTGTATGTAAACAAGGCATCTCATTATAGTGAGTCATTTTCATTTAAATCAGGATAAACTCAGGAGCAGCTACTTAGCTGGATGGAAACAAATACAATCATAATATTGACACTGACTTCATAAATACTTGATACAAAGCCATGAAATACATGCACAGGCAAGTCACACCCACAGACTGCCCTATCATCGTGATTGTGTTTCATAGATGACAGACAGCAATGTGCAAATGAGAAATAGACACAGCTTAAGAGCTAGCCAGTGCAACATTATAGAGCTCATTTTATCTGACTAGTAAAAAATAAGAGACAGAATGAAAATTGTAAGATGGAAAAACAATGCTAATGTTGCTTAAAGGATCTCAATAGCTAAAACACTCAAAAATGAAGTTGCGGTGAGCCATATCTCTGCCCCTCTACACAGAAGAAGCTGTGGCAGTGTGTAAGAAAAAAATCAGCTTTTTGTTTCAAACATATTACTAAAATGGAAATGTATTATTATATTGCTTTTATTAAGATGCACAACTACTTTTAGTTTACATTGATGAATGAGCTGTCTTTTGAAGTGCAGGGAACAGATTTTTCTTTTCAATTCATTGTATCCAACTTGGGTCCCCTGACTTTCATTACAAACACCCTATGCCTCATCTACAAAACAATCATAAACTTAGTATAAGGACTGTGAAATGCAGAGTCCTCTTACTAACTGATGTTTCTCAACGTAAAGAATGGTGCAGTCTCACAGTGGTTAGTGTCGCTACCATAAGGGCCCATTCACACCTAAGCTTTTTTTCCAGTGTTTTAGCACTAGACTAGCGCACTCCTAAACTGTTTGTAAAAATATACCCCATTATTTTCAATGACACAATTCACACCTAAGAGTTTTAGCAGCAAGAGGTTTAGAAAACTACATGTAGTGGTTAGAGACTTTTTAGCTGAATGCTAGTTCCATTGAAATCAATGGCAATGCCCAGTGCATTTTGGAAGTGATTGTATAGGAAGCCACTGACTCTTCCTGCATGAGCCAGAATTGAAGTAGCTCATTGAAAATGAAATAGAAATAAAAACCATTAGTGTCGTCATGCATGCATGTGCTTCGCTTGTCAACTGCCAGCTATTGAGGAACAGGTCAAGTGCGTACCTACCTTGCAATCAAGTGACAAGAATTTAAAAGTTATACATTTAGTTTGAAGCAGGTTAAAAATTAGTACAGATGGTATAACACATAGGCATAGTGATAGCACAGAGTTGGCATTCTTTGCTTACAGAACCAGCTGTATGGGGTTGGCACGTTCTGCTGATGCATTTCTGGATTGATTGGTATTAATGAGTATGTTTAACTGAGTATGATTGCCTGTTTTAACACTAAATACTGGAAAGGTGTCAGTAATACTTTCCTTTAAAGAAAATACATTTAGTCCATCGTGAAGTATATAACATTCATCTCCTTTTTCCATCCCCAACCTGAGCCCCCAGGTAAATATTTGCCACTGCACCACCAGATCACACTGTTTCAAAATATCTTTAGCCAATAACCAAATTAAAACTAAACAGACAGTTTAATAATATGTTTCTGTTGCTGGATTGCACACATCACATTCTTTTCAGGTTGGGTGTATAACTGAGCCCTGAAAAGGACGGGTGCACCATCCAGCACATTTGCTTCTTGCCTTACATCCAGTGCTGCTGCAATAATCATAGCCTCTGAGTGACCCAGAACTGGCCAGATTAAATTTACCCCTCAGCACATGCTGGATTAAATGTATATGAATACAACAACCCTTCCTCACTAACTGTTTAACAACCGGGTCACATGCTTACATACTGTTACACTGACAGCAGCAGGGATTTTTTTCCCTAACAACCTGTGTGTAATTCTGGAATTCTCAGGAAGCCACCTGTTTCACAGAGAATCCAGAACTATCCTCTAGACTCTGCCTTTGCTGCAGAACAGCACGTACCCAATATGTGTGCTTCTGATGCTGAAAACACCTGCTCTTCAGTACCATGATTGACAGGATTAAAAGTACTAAAGTCATAGAAGATAATCTAGAAACACAACAATCATCTCATAGCCTACAAAATGGAAATGATGTCATATTTTCTTTGCAAAATGCTTCTTTGAAAACACTACAAAAATGCTTGTAAAACACCTGAAAAAAAATCTGAAAATGCCCAAAAAAGCAAGAATGATGCTTGCAAAATGCTAAAAAAATACTGCAAATTTACAATGCTCAAGTGTGAATGGGGCCCTAAAGTTCCAAGGTGCTGGACTCAAATCCTAGTTGTGGGAACCATTTGTATAGAGTTTACAAGTTCTTCTTCAGTTTGCTTGTATTTTAGTCTTCTTCTCACACCTCAACAATATGTGTGTTAATATGTGGTAATTGGCCTTGAATGAGTGAATTAACCCTGCAATGGACTGATCTCCTATCTGTAACTGGTTACTGCCTTGCATCAAATGCTGCTCCAGTGACCTGCATACCTGAATGGATAAAGTGAGTTTGATAATGGTTAGTGTAATCCTACAGTAAAAAATATTGTTCTCTACTTTTCACAGAAACATAGGACCAAAAATCATTGCTATCTCATGCAATAACTCTCTTTAATGGATGTAACAGTTAACTTACAGACATTTTTCATGGTATTGTAATGACATACCGCTGTTAGGTCCCTAGATTTAATGCTGTTTTTTGTCATATGACAAGATAAGCAAAAATAAACCACAGTTTGGTCAGCAAGAGTAACTATGAGAAACATATTTTTAAGTTTTGATTACCTCAGAGAACACCAATATAGTTAAGGTGAAAGATCATTTAATGTTGATTTTACTGATGACAATACTGCACTGATGTTACTCTTGATATCACTGGACAATTTGTCCTTTTTTAGGAATTAAAGATAATTGGTGATAATATTTAAATAATGCACACACATTATGTCTATGGATTATATTCTAATTTAAAATACTGTATCTGTGGCACTTCTACATGATAACCACCTTTTTCCACCCTCTCAAACTTACATAGTTTTTAATGTTTGGAAAACGTATGAGATTAAATCATTTAGAGATTTGTATATAAATAGTGCCTTTGCATCCTATGAACAATTACACTCTAAATTTAGTTTCCCACCAACACAATTGTTACACTATCTCCAAATTAGAAACTTTGCTAAACAAAACCTGCCCAATTTTACTCACCTCCCACCTATTTCTATTCCAGAAGAGATATTGATCGGTCTTGAACACTCAGACAGCATTTCTATAATACATAAAACCATTTTAAAGTCCCTTCTTGATAAAGATCCCAGAGTACAGTGGGAAAAGGATCTCTTACTCAACATTTCAGAAAAGGAGTGGAAGGCAGCCACATACAGAATTCACTCAAGCTCATGTATGTGCAAAGCATTCAATTATTCAACATAATTTTTTTTATTGAGCACATTTACCTCGTTTAAAATTGTCCGCAATGTTTCCAGGGCAAGATCCAACCTGTGAACATTGCAATCGAGCTCCAGCCTCACTGGGCCACATGTTTTAGGTGTGAACCAAATTAACATCATTCTAGACAAAAAATTTTAAATGCCTATCAGACAGCCTTTGTGCCATAATAACTCCTAATCCATCAACAGCTGTGTTTGGTGTACTCCCAGATGGGCTTAAAGTGGAGAAGGAAAAACAAACTATAATTGCCTTTACTTCACTATTGGCACGTAGAGTTATCTTATCAATTGGAAGAATCCAAACCAACGTCTGTTAAATCAGCGGGCAACTGATTGTATATACTATTTGAAAATAGAAAAAATCAAATTGTCTCTTATAGGATCTGTTTAAAACTTTTATAAAACCTGCCAGGATCTTATCAATAATATTTTAGATTATGCACTTATATTGGGAGGAAGAGTCCTTTCTCTCTTTACTACTCTCAAAAGTTTTACTCTGGCTGTTGGCCTTTCTCTGTTTCATGTGTGGGGGTTGAATTGAACTTAGTTTTGTTAAGTTTGACTAGATTGTATGGAATGTTACAAGCTTTAAATAAAGTCAGTTAAAGTTAAAATAAAAATTGAAAAATAAAAATGATACCTAGTAATTAGGTAGTGATTTAACCATTAACTGAAATGTTTATAAGCTAGATCTCAATGTGTGGATCTAAAGAGTTACATACAGTAGAAGAGACAGGGAGGTCAGGATGTTACACAGATGTGTGCAGTAGGAACCGTGTTGTTTCTCCAAAGTAAAACTGACTCAACTGAGGTAATAGTTCATTATACTGTATCATTTATTTTACTCTATAGGTATTTTTTATATTTATGTTTGACTAAATTTATATATCCTAGTATTCTTTATTGCCATAAGAGTTATCTCAGCACTCTGCATTGAGACTGGGTGTTGATGCCTATCTAAATATAAAACTAAATAGCCTGAGTGAAAAATGCATAATTATCTAAAAAAGCATAAGTAAGAATACATTTTATAATTTAAGCTTTAAGTACTTTAAGTGTTTAAGTATTTTGTTTAAGGCACTCTGTTTTTGTCTCAGGCAATTTTCTTTAATTATTAGAAGAAAAAAACATAGTACTAATGTGTATTAAGCATTTGGAGTTTTGTTTCTAGTCTTTTTATTTACTTTGGCCATATTTCATCAATATTATTGAGTCATAAAAAAGACAACACATTGTAGATGATGTTCTAGGTTTTATTCCCACATTGTTATTAGACTGTGGTAAAAACTGCTGTTTTGTTAGATTGTATCTGTAGAGCAAAATGACAAAAGCATAACTTATAACAGTAAAACGGTACACTTGTCACAAACCGATCATTTTCAATGCCTATTACTTATAATATACTGGATAATCCATATGATTATTTTATGAGTGAATTTTTACTTTTGACTTAACAACATTTTTAATGAGACCCCAAGCAATTTGTTAGTAGGGAAAATCAGTGATTCAATGTTGAGCAGACATGGCATGTATTGTGGCTGCTACACAGAGAAACGATAATAAGTTTGTTTTATTGCTGCCTTATTATAAGTCATATTGAAAGTTCTTTTTTCGAGTAGAGCAATGCCCTCTGAAGTGGATTAGTTATCAAAGCGGAAAAAAGGTTATCAGAGGACATAAACTATATCCAAATACGTTTATTTGAAAATACTGTTTTTTTCATGTTGCTTATTTATTCCTTGGGATGTTTTGAGACAAATCTTAAATTTTACTTACTTAACAAAAAAGTCTTGTTCTAACTCACAGGATTTTTCTTTTTGATTATCAGTAATTGTAGAGACAAGCCTTAATACGAAATCCTATAGACAGTGCCTATTAAAAAAAATTAAGCCTGTAGGGTTTCGCATAAGGGTAACATTTTTTTCCAGTCTAAATAATGACTGCATTTGAAGAGTAAGGTGGCATTTCAAGCTTGGCTAGTCATTTATCACTGTAATTTTCAAACTATTTAAGTGTACCTTCTAAAGTAACATATGTCACATTTTAAGTGCCTTTTCCTTAATGTTTAAGGAAATCTGCCTGCCACTTGCTGCCAATTGGGCATTTGTGACTAATGGTTAATGGTGGCTAATGAAATCCACAGAATAAGTCATTGGTGAGTGATGATGCTTTGGTATTTGCTCTCAGAAGAGAATATTCTGAATGATGGCTGAAACGACCAATGAAGTCAGCAGATTCTGATGCCAACATTAATGGGCACTTGCACATGTGCACAAATCAAGGTTTTAAATAATATTTATTAAATATACTGGCAACTGCATGTTCACATGTACATTATGAAAGAATGACTAGTGTGGTGAAAAATCTAAATTAAAATTACAAAAACTAGTTTAGTTTTCATTTTTATTTTCTCCTTTTCTTTTAGTTCTAGTTGTCAGATATTTTTAATTTGCATTATGTTTTTGTTAACGACATGTTTCATTTTATTTTTTGTTAACAAGAATAATTCTGGTAAATACTTCGGCAACCAATAATTTTTGCTTTTACTTTTGTAACAAGTTAAGCTGATATTTGCAATTCACAAAAATTTTGCAGAGATTTGTTATTAGTTTGACATTAAAAAAATCTGCTCAGTGTCAAAAAAACCAACAAATTAAATCCACTATGATTAAATGTTGTATAATAATAAAATTTGAAAATTTCCAATGGAGTGAACACTTTTTATAGTCACTGTATTGTGCATAACATTTATTGTTTTTATAAAAACATAGTATCTTTGTTGAAAATGTTAATTAAAAATAGAAGAACATTGCTTTAGGAAATTAAAGAGTAATTTAGCACTTTGTACATAATTGTGGTGGTAAATAAGGCAATTGTTAAAATACTTTGTATTATTCCTTTATTCATCCCTCATATCCATTTATTATTCATACAATAAACATTTCTTTTTTGGATTGCTTTAATCTTCTTTATGTCATTCTGGGAACAGCAATGCTACAAGAGAGTTTTTATCATTTACAGTGCATACAGTATGAAGAATTGTCTGCATTATAGTCACCAGGCTAGAAATAAAACAACTAGAAAATCCACTTGAAGAAATGAGAAATGCTTTAAGCTCTATAAATGCCTACATTTTCTTTAAAGTCTCAATCAGCAATAATCTTGGATAAATCTCAATGGCTATTATACTGCCTCTTGCCCTTACAGGACATGAAGATAAGCATAAATATTGTTTCCAAAAAGATTTACCTCCTTAGAGAAATAGACTCTTGTAATTACAATAACTGGAAACATGAAAATGATGACCATCAATCATTATAAGACACATGTGAAGCTCTTCAATTTCACACAAGGAATACCATTAATGGGATTCCTTACAAGAATTCCTTGAAGAATTCAGAGCTGACCTCTAATGTCAAATATTGATTGGTGTTTTAAAATATTACTTTTAAAAGTCATGTTATCTTACATACAGTAAAAAAAAACTAAGGTAAATGTGTGAGTGTCTGTGTATTTTGTTTAGCTCAATTAGAACTTGACACTGATAAAGGGAATGACCTGAGCAAGTAGAGGTTACAATATTGGCAGTACCTGGAGCCACAAACATATTCATGTTTCCAAACAAATTCTATTTTGCTGCAACAGTCAGTGCTCTCTTTTTAACTCTGGTTTATTGAACCACTTCATGTGCAGCAAGGTATTGATAGGAATTTAAAAAAAAAACTCAAACAAAAATGAGTATTTCTAGACATCAATAAAGCTCTCAGACTCAGAAGGTATGCAGAAGTCAGTCAGTGGGTTACCTCAAATGTTACACTAGAACTTCCTTGAAAATCTCAGTGTTTAACTGAAGTTACAGTCTGATACCATATAACGAGTTTGAACATTAAAGCAATTCTTAGTATTTTACAGATCATTCAATGGCTTTCCTACATAAGAGTGTCTTGCTCTGCCTTGTTATTTTGTAACCAAAATACATAATTTTTTAAAATAATTTCATATATAATAGGCAATTCATTCAAATTGATCACTTTTAACACTACTGCCATAATACTTCCAAGCTGCATGTAATTAATTTTTATGAATCTCACAAATACAACATTATTACAAAAAATATGCCACCTGTAACCATTACAGGTCCCCCAATAACCCAAAATCAACTACTTTAACAAAGCCACAATTAGACATCTCTCTATATATAAAAAAAAATCCTGGAACGGCAAAGAAAGGCGATGATACGTGATCTTCTCGGAAGACATTTAAAAGACCCGTGAGACAAAAAAGACTGGCCACGGAGCGTCTCGCGGGGACTCTATACATGAGACTTGGTGCCAAGAGATTGTCCCAGGGCAGTCTCGAGGGGACGTGGAACATAAGATTCTTGCAAGACACGCCCTTCTTATCAAATAAGAGCACGGACAGCCAGCAAAACATTCAGTCATGTAAACTACTACTTTTGTTGTGGCCGTTTTTTATCTTTTTCTCATCAGACCAGTGGATCACCAATTTTAAATGTGTCCATGAAGATAAAAATACTCTCTTTTACCTTTGTAAATTCCCACAGTATGGCAAAGAATTTTGAATGGAAACTTCAAAACAGAAATAAAACAAAAAATAGAATTCTGAGAAAGTCAGAGATCTGATTGTAGAGATGTGCAACGGGAAGCAAAGATACAATACCATTTCAAAGACAGTGACAGTCCTTTGGAGTTTGGTACAGTACTTTATACATAACTGGAAAAATTGTAAAATTATTTCTCTTCGGCCTAGGCTTGTCCATCTGTCTAATCTTAGTTTGTGACAAAAGAGGTTACATTTTAGTCAGGTATCACAAAAATGCATGTCAGTGCCTGCAAGGAAAGATGTTGTTCAGGGATCAATATGCTCTAAATCATTCATCATAAAAGGCTTATTTTGTTAGAAAGGCAGGAGAAAACTCTGTTTAAAATATTCACAATAAGGATACTACGGGACATGGCAGAAACTCTGAAGAGACTATAGTGAATCTTTCTGACCAGAATGCTTGGCAGATAAAAATCAGGTAGCACTATCCACATCTTAATGTTCCATGGTGATAGCATAATAATATAGTGATGCTTTTAAAAAGCAGAGATGGAAAGATGAAAAATCTAACATCAGGACTTTTTGGACTGTGTATCAGTCCAAAAAATATTTCCATAACAACTGCTGCATCTTAAATTATGGAAACTGATGTCTATGAACCGGCCATTCAGAGCCGTCATTTTAAACCTATTGAATATCTCACTCTCTGTTCACCAAATAACTTGACAGAGCAAAGACAGGTTTGCAAAGAGAAACTGGAAAATACTTCACTATGTCAGACTGAAAAGTTATCAGAGATTTATCCAAAGATAGTTGATGGTTATAAAGTGGGTGCCAAAGATGGTGGAGATATTAATTTTTTTAAATTTTTTTTAGTACTGTATTGTTACTTTATTTTTGGTTTTGTGATGAAGATTGTATAACTAAGGATAGCACTTGCTAGTATAATACATGGTATTGTAAATATCTGCTTTATATCCATGGCAAAACAAAAATTAGCTAAAGCAAAAAATAAACATTTATATCTTGTCCTCATATAAATTTGTGAGATATCATTATGTAATAGATACAGTTATTTTTTATGATCTTCTCACCAAGCCACTGCTGGTTGATTCTATCATCCAAGTAGCTTGCAGATGGCATTCTAAACGTTTCCAGAAGCCAGCTGGCAAACATAAGCTGAACAGAGTGTCACTTTAAAAAGGCTAAAACAGATGCTCTGGATTCAGAAATATGACTTTTCAATATAATTGCCAGTACTTTTATTTTTAAGTTGAACACTCACTGAGGATTTTCAGATCATTAAAATAGTGCCCGAGGATCTCTATTACCATGACTAATGGCCCATTCATGTAAATCGACAAGGAGAAGCTTTCCACATTGAAAATTATAGCATGTTTCACATGGCCTGATTTAATGCATTCAAGATGGTATGAGAAGATTGATGCAAATGGCAAAATAGGTAAAGGTTTAAAAAATAAAGATAAACATATACTTCTCTCCATGCAGATTGGCTGAGGGGCATTTATATATATATATATATACTCAGCAAAAAAAGAAATGTCCCTTTTTCAGGACTGTGTATTTCAACAATAATGTTTTAAAAATCCAAATAACTTTACAGATCTTCATTGTAAATTGTTTAAACAATGTTTTCCATGCATGTTCAATTAACCATAATCAATTAATTAACATGCACCTGTGGAATGGTCGTTAAG
>JANRMT010062711.1:0-17488 GCA_026402145.1 Polypterus bichir lapradei | reverse complement strand
CATGTGGTCTTCCACTGCGAGGATGATCAGCTGTCCTTCCTGTCTCCCTGTAGCGCTGTCCTAGGCGTCTCACAGTGGGGACATGGCAATTTATTGCCCTAGCCACATCAGCAGTCCTCATGCCTCCCTGCAGCATGCCTAATGCACGTTCATGCAGATGAGCAGGGACCCTGGGCATCTTTCTTTGGGTGTTTTTCACAGTTGGTAGACAAGTCTCTTTAGTGTCCTGCGTTTTTAGAACTGTGACCTTAAATGCTTACTTTCTGTAAGCTGTTAAGGTCTTAACGACCATTCCACAGGTGCATGTTAATTAATTGATTATGGTTAATTGAACATGCATGGAAAACATTGCTTAAAAAATTTACAATGAAGATTTTTAAAACATTATTGTTGAAATACACAGTCCTGAAAAAGGGACGTTTCTTTTTTTGCTGAGTATATATATATATATATATATATATAATTTTTAATGTAGGTAGATCATTTCAACCTGGTCATTTTAAAAGTAGCTCGCAAGCCGAAAAAGTGTGGGCACCACTGTTCTAAACCTATGCCTTCACATCCATGACACATTTTAAAGTATGGCTACTTTTACATGTGGATTTTTAATCCTTGGCCCATGAGCTCCTACATATTAGCATGTTATAATGGCATTCATTCCAACAGATGACTAAGGTCTTTTGGTTGAGAAATATTGTTAAGCATATACATGTGGGAAAGTCTGCCTCTGCCAATTTTGTTTTCAATGTAGAGCTACTCAAACTTCACTGCTGTGCCACTGATTAAACGTGCAAGAAAATGTAACATGGCGTAACATTCTGGTGTGTGCATAGGCTTGGTTAGCTGGTTTGAAATTTGAAACATTTTAAAAATTTCTAGTCACTTTATCAAAGAGTTTGCTATCACAATTTTATTTATTACATGTTTATGTAACAGTGAGTCATATTCAAAAATAACAATGATAATAGAATGTATTCATATCTATACTAATAAAAAGCAAAGCCCTCACTGACTCACTCACTCACTGACTCATCACTAATTCTCCAACTTCCCATGTAGGTAGAAAGCTGAAATTTGGCAGGCTTATTCCTTACAGCTTCCTTACAAAAGTTAAGCAGGTTTCATTTCGAAATTCTACACGTAACGGTCGATAATGGTCGACAACGTCCGCCATGTTGAACTTTCTTATTTATGGCCCCATCTTCATGAAATTGGGTAGGCGGCTTCCCTGCGCTAACTGAAACCGATGTACGTACTTATTTCGGTGGTATGACGCCACTTTTAGCCACCATATTGAACTTTCCAACGTCACTAATTCTCCAACTTCCCGTGTAGGTAGAAGGCTGAAATTTGGTACTTATTTCGGTGGTATGATGCCACTTTCGGCCGCCATATTGAACTTTTCAACAGTCTTTGTTACTTATGGGCCCATCTTCAAGAAATTTGATACGCGGGTTCCCAACGCTAACTGAATCCTACTTACGTACACATATATGTCCATAGCCTGCAGCTCAGTCACCGTGTGAGGCGGTGTTGGGTCCCCCATCCAAACGCCTCCCACGTTGTTGGCGGCCTGCCTATAAAAAGCCGTCCGTCGCTCCAGTCTCTACATTCCCTTCCTTGCTTCGCCACGGGATTAATGTCTCCCTGCTGATAACTACAGCCTTTATTTAATCCACGGCTTCTCCTCTGTTTTATTGTTCCTCTATTACGATTATAGTTATTGTGTACGTATTTTAGACTTACTTTACACTGTTTAGGTACCTATTTCCTTTATCATTCCAACCGTACCCACCATTAACATGTCTATCGAGGTAATCACCATCGATCAAAGAACTGTCACTTACCGAGTGGTTTCCATGCCCAGAGATGGCACCTGCCTTTTCCATTCTCTTAGTTACATATTGCACGGCCATATCAGGCTCACTCTTGATATCCGGAGGAACTTTGTGTCTTATGTATTGAATGACTGGGACAGGTTCAAGGTGTGGACTGATGACGGTACAGGAGATAATTATACTACACAGGAGCACTAGAAGAGTGAAATGCTTAAGCCCTTCACCTATGGTTCTGCATGTGAGTTGATGGCTGCCGCTGAATTGTTCGGCTGGTGCTTTCAAGTGTACCGAAATGGCCAAATATTTTACACCTTTCGACAACCGCCAATGCCTCTTCAACATCTAAGATTCACAGGTGACAATTTCAGTAGTGGACACTTTGATGTTTATGAATGTTTAAACTCTCAAAAGCTGGATGTGAAGTTATCGATGAAACTGGTTGTATACTTACAACGCTTGACAGATTTCAAATGTCACTTCAACACAAGTCCTACAAATACTGTCGCAATTGAAACAAACCATGAAACTCAAACCGATTATGACAGCAGCAATCCAAGCTGTGAGATTTGAAACAAGAATACTGTTCACATGGCCAAATGTACGTTGCATGCTTAAGAGTAAGCTCAGAGCACAGCTTGGTCATATTACAACCGGAGGGCTGAACTCACAATGTGGTATACAAACAGATCCTTAACAAATAATTATTGGTATATTTTCCCTTAGTTTAAAAAGATTTAAATTTCTTCTTAATAAAACTTTTAAGGCAGTACTTTGCTGCTGCGAAGCGCGGGTATTTTGCTAGTTATACATAAAATGTTTTTACTACCATTTTACGTTATAATGTGGCTGAAATTGCTTTCATCGACAGCAGATTTCAACTTAGGTGATTAAAAAGATTAATGTGAAATTGTTAGTTGCTGGATATGGAGGGTCTGTGCCTAATTGTATTTTTAAAATCCTAAACATAAGATTTTAAAAGGAAGTACCAGACAGAGATTTTAACATCTGTGTTGAAGTCTCAACCTAAAAATTGTGGCTGCATCTGAATATAGCAAATAGTGTGTCACTGTGGCACTTTGCCAATAAAATATAGATACACAGATAGAAATTTATAGTATCAGAGAAATACAGAATCCTTATAGTCTTTAGATAATGTAGCCATGAGGTTGTTTTTAGTGTAAAGAAAATAAAAGGTTAGTCCCTGAGCCGTCTTTCATACATGTCAACAAGTTAAGCTGCTTTTACTTTTTTTACTTTTACAGATATTATGTCATTAATTCACTATGCATTCAAAGAGTAAGAGAAGTGAACTGCTGTGACTGAGGTTTGCGCAAGATGCTGCACTGCTGCAGATTACTACAGTTTGGAGTGACAGCAGAAGCAGGACTGTTAGCATATAATGAGACCCTGTATTCTGGTCTCGAAGGAATCAGTACTTACCTTATACTGTGAAAAATAAACAATGTCATTATTACATTTTTAAAATTAATCTATACTAATAAAAGGCAAAGCCCTCACTGACTGACTGACTCACTCACTGACTCATCACTAATTCTCCAACTTCCTGTGTAGGTAGAAGGCTGAAATTTGGCAGGCTCATTCCTCACAGCTTACTTACAAAAGTTAGGCAGGTTTCATTTCGAAATTCTACGCATAACGGTCATAACTGGAACCTACTTACGTACATATATACGGCCACAGCCTGCAGCTCGGTCGCCGTGTGAGGCGGAGTTGCGTCCCTCATTGTCACGCCCCCCCATGTAATTGAGTACCTGCCCATATAAGGCCATCCGTCAGCAGCAATCCAATAGACACGCTGCCGCTAAATATTCGCGGGTGAAGGACTGTGCTTATGCAAACAAAGATGAGATGGTCAGGGATAGACTAGTGTTTGGCACAAACTCAGCGAAAGTGCGAGAGAAACTTTTAAGTGCTGGGTCTTAGCTAACATTAAATAAAGCCGTGGACATCGCAAGATCGCACGAGATAGCACAAGCACAGCTGAGAACCTCCGATGCATGTACTCCGAGCGGCTCACATGAACTGACTGTGAACGCAGTACGTAGAGAACAAGCAAGAGCTCCAAAGAGCGCTGAACAAAAAACGCATTACACAATTGAGAAGGCAGCAAAAGAATATGAAGCGAGTGACGCATACAAGCATATTCATAAGTGCAGCTACTGCGGAAACAAAGCACACGGTGGAAAAAGTCAATGTAAAAAAATTGGTAAATTGAGCCACTTCGCTAAAGTTAGTACGACTGGGAAATGTAAACCCATGCATGCAGTATGTGATGTCTCAGATAAAGAGGAAGACAAGCTGTTTATTGATGCAGTAAGAAAGGAACAACCCTCTGAATCTGAACAAGCCTTTGTAGACATATCAATAGGAAAGCAAGGTGTAAAGCTTAAGTTTAAATTAAGTTCATAGACATGCTGCCGCTAAATATTCGCAGGCAAATCCACAACTTAATACCGGGAATGCCTATTAAACATCTTAGATTCACGAGTACCGATTTGGGTAGTGAACACTTCGATGAATGAAACCTGTTATCTTTACAATGGTTGACAAACACGGAATATAACTTGAACACAACACATCCTCTAAATACGAACCTGATTGAAAGAAATAATGATAATTAAATCCTTGATGACAGCAACACTCATAACACTCACAAAACAATTACATTGACAATCCTGTTATGTTATTTTTAAAATGTTTTCTTTTCTTTTTCATAACTTCTTTAACACACTACTTCTCCGTTGCGAAGCGCAAGTATTTTGCTAGTAAATAATATTACTAGAGAAATAAATAAAATATATATGGATCTAATGTCATGCAGTGACGTGTACCTCCTTCAGTGGGCACAAAAGCAAATGTTTTACCGTTTTGCCATCAGGAGTGGCAGTCAAATGAGTAAAAGAACAAAAATGTAAAATACATACAGTACATGCTGAAGTAATTACTCTCAAAGTAAAAATGAAACACTAAAGTAATTCCTCCAGACAGACAAGTTTACAAATTTGCCATTGCTTCTTAATGGGAGATTTTGAAATTTCAAAAATTTCAACAAAAATGGAATTATCCCGACAAATTTCCTTGAACAATAAGTGTGTAAAGTTTTAACAACTGATAATTCATTTCAGTGACAGACATCAGTATTGCAATATGGCACTGCATGCAAACACACCTAATAGTTATGTTTAAGACTTTAAAATGTCCCAGAAAAGCTTAAAGACTCTGGTTGAATTCTGTTTATAAGTTTGCACATCTGTGTATGAAAAGAATGCCATGGAATTAATATTTTACTGATTTAACGGAATGATGAGAAAGGGCCTTATCAAGTAATACTTCAAAAATGGAACGGAATCCAGCCATTAAAAAAAGAATATGCTAGGTCAATATGCCTCAAACATGCCACAGCTCATCTACAATTTTTCAACAATCACATGCTGTATATTTTATTTAAAATTGTCTAAAATTTTCCCAAGGAAAGATACAACCTCTGTGTGAAATCATCAAGCACCAGCATCGCTAGGTCACATGTTTGGGGATGTCCTACAATTAAAAAATTTTGAACAAACAATTATGCAGATATTTTTCGATATCCTTGAATTTAAAACATCCCCTAATGCCTGAACAGCAGAACTTTGGAATATCAGATGGGTTAAATGCATTTACACTTATTTTGCCATGACTGGAAGAATCCAAATCCACCTTCTGTAACCTCAACATAAATGGGAAAACAATGTTTTTTATATTGAAAAAAAAAAAACTTCTCTTCATCTTTCTCTTTATGAGGTTGTGTTCAAAACTTTCTCAGAACATGGACAGAACTCATTAATGTAATCTAAAAGTAAACATGATGGACCTGTGCTTAAGTTATTATTATACAAATATACAAAGAACTGTTTCAGATGGGGTTATTCATTTACAGTGCTTTTGTTATCAGGTGGGGGTTGAATGTTGAGTTCTTCTTGGATTGCTTTCAAAGTAAACATTAAAACAAAACACAGCTTAATCAAACAAATGGGAATGTTTTGTTTCCAAATTAAAAAAATATATTGTTACACTCTCAAAATATACTACAGAAGCTTAAAGGACCTGTTTGAATTCTGAATGTAACTTTGCACGTGGGCTATGTCTTAAAACGGATGTGCTGGTTCAGAACAGCCAAAAAATAAAAAAAATGGTTACAGACTTTAAAGTCCTAATTATTGCATTTGTAGTATTAGATATGTATTCTATCAGTGAAGCAATGGGCATTGTTAACATTGTTAGCAGTGATTCCTGATGGCATCAATGTACAAGAGAACACAATTTTACATACTTTTCCAAAGTTGTTCAAATCTTTGCATTTCTACTTTAACTTGAAATATGCATTAAGGTTGAAGAGAATCAATGGAAAGTTCCACTTGGTTAACATTGAAGAAGGATTTCTTAAAGTTCTTGCAGTGGGCTGCTTTACTCATACCCACAAGTAAAGTAGCAGCTTTATCACCTTTCAGATGTTATGGCAAATGGATGAAATTCTGAAACACAGCTACTAGCAAAATACACTGGCAGTACCTCCATTCATCCATCCATTTTCCAACCCAGTGAATCCAAACACAGGGTCACGGGGGTCTGCTGGAGCCAATCCCAGCCAACACAGGGCACAAGGCAGGAACCAATCCCGGGCAGGGTGCCAACCCACCGCAGGACACACACACAGATCATTCCTCACCCACACTATGCAGCTCTTCAGTTCCACCTGGGGGGGTAGACATTAACATTACACAAAGTTATTGTCTGTTTTACCTGCATTTTTATCACTCTTTAATTTAATATTGTTTTTTATCAGTATGCTGCTGCTGGAGTATGTGAATTTCCCCTTGGGATTAATAAAGTATCTATCTATCTATCTCCAACTAGTCAATTTATGTACAGTACAGTAGTTCACACACATTATCCAACATTCGTATTTGTTCTCTTTGTAATAATGGTAAACAAACAGTAAGTCAACTTTCATTGTAACTCTGTTCTCTTCACCATTACTAATACCATACATGGAAGGGGGCAGGATATTTCAATTATCTATAAAGCCACACATATTGAAAAAAGTTTAGTATACTGTATGTCAATGTGTCCAGAATTGGTCAAATAAATTTAACACTTTCCAAAATGGCCACTTCATGACAGATTAAGACCTCTCATATTGTCTCTCAGAAACGCTGACTGACCTCCCAAGGTACACAACAGAATTTAATTACAAACCACTAGAAAAAGCTGCTTTGACAAATTCATTTGTAAATTTCTTAGTGAAATAAAAAATACTAAATAATGTGTGGCCTAATAAATCAAAACTTCACAAACTGCACTTGGTGCAGTTCTGCTCAAAAATCATAGCAAAATCCATGACTTTGCCAAACTGAAAATGAAAGACATAAAATAACATGTACAGCACCAACAGGGCTTGTTCATCAGTATACTACTTTGAATACCTCTCTTTATATAAAGAGTACACCCCATAATTATTGATGCAAACACTGTTAAATTTGACTTTAATGAAAAACAAAAAAGTCTGAAAAAGGGATAGCATGTAATTCATTCTGTATAAATCTGAATGTAAAATGCATGCTTCCTGCAGCCATTTGCTTTCATCTGGCCAAACAAGGAAGAGATTTACTCAGAACCAGCAAATAACACTTCACATCTAAGACAAGATTAAGGGCATCCTGGAACTTATCAAAAATACCATATTCACTTTACAATTTATAACCACTATACTAGTATTACATGTTCCATCTCATTTTCTTTCTGAATTTAAAGAAATGTCCATTTTGCTGTAAGTAAGAAAGTTTATCTTGAGGGGTATCTTATATGTGCACACAGACCCACACTTTAAAATAAATTTAAAAATACCCAACTGACAATTTTTTATACATAATGACAAGGAAAAATATGCTGTCTTAGAAATACATCCTCTAAAAATCAGCCATTATCAAGATATAATCGCCTTCCAAAATAATTCCTCCAAAAGCTCAAATTAATCATATAATCACTTGATTTGGGTTTCTTCACTTAAATTTAGACAACTTAATAACACAATGCAGTCATATTTCATTCAATTTGAAAAAGCGAACAACATACTCAAATTTACATTAAAACACATGGAAGACATAGTTACTAATGTAAAAAATAAGCAGAAAATGTGGTAAGTTAAGTGTTGGGTAAGCATAAACTAGTAGAAAAGCTTTCAAAAAAACTTCCCCAAAAACATTTTTGTAATGTCTATATGGCTAAAAAAAAAAAAAAAAGCTATGATTCATATGCATATTTTTCATTTGCATAGCTATTATTCACACTGGCTTTATTTTTGACTTGCAGATGACAAAATGATATAAATTAACTGCCATACGGCTTTCGCAACCTTTAAGTAACTAAGTTTCTATACTTGATATTTCACACTGAAAGTGTAAAGTATTTTGTAGAGATCAGCGAGGCAAAAAAAAAAAAAGCAGCTCTCCAATAGCACATTTTGAGGGTTATTTTTTGATGCTAGAATTTTGAAAACCAGCTCCAGATCATTTTATACCTTGAACCCACTAGAAAGACTGCATTATCAATGGGAGTTAAATGCAGCAAATAAAGAATGAACAGAGTTCAGAGTATTCTTAAAACAAAGAATAGATAATCTATCCCATCCCCATTAAACAGACTGACAAGGAGCCTTGGGGCTCAAAACAGCTTCAAACTACCTTTAGAGGTGTTATAATACATTTTGCTATAATATTAAGGTTAATGTCATTTTGCTTTGTAGATAAGACCCTCAGGGATTGTTTTGTCACAGATCCAGTGACAAAGGGTGGTTTGTTATAATACATTTTGCTATAATATTAAGGTTAATGTCACTGTCTCTGTAAAACACTTTTAAAGGATTCATTCACATGTGCAGGCTAAGTTTGGCACACAGAGGCTAGTCTCCCTGCATTTAGAAAACCATTACTTTAGCAGTTTGCAGAATGAACAAACTACAGTATAGGCATTGTGCTATTCTTGTTGGAGGTGGGGTTGAGTCTTTACTGTCCTTGTTTGGAGACCAGAGAAGACCAGCACGTGGAGCATCCAGTATATAAGGCTTGGACAACTGCCAAACCCTTTGAAGCCGGTGGACGGAAGAATATGTCATCCGTCCGGAAAAAGCCTTCCTGCGCAGCGAACGAAAGATGGCAGACTGCGCAGATCAAGATTCCCACCTTGATAAAGTTTGTCATAGGCTTCCCATCTGTAATGCCGCGTAAATCGTCATTAAAGAAACCTAAGTATATATCTCTGATGTGATTTATAACCGCCGTAATCACTATGGGAGGGATATCGCCTTTTCATACCATATCTCTATATTTTTGGTTACTTAAAATGCCGCAATTTAAAAGAACGTATTCCAATTAAGGGGCTTTTGCTTCTAAAGGAAACATGAGGTCACTACCCAAGCCTCAAAATTATCCATCCATTATCCAACCTGCTATATCCTAACTAAAGGGTCACGGGGGTCTGCTGGAGCCAATCCCAGCCAACACAGGACGTAAGGCAGGAAGCAAACCCAGGGCAGGGCAACAGCCCACCACAGAGCAAGCACACACCAGGGGCAATTTAGAATCGCCAATGCACCTAACCTTCATGTCTTTAGACTGTAGGAGGAAACCGGAGTACCCGGGGGAAACCCACGCAGACACGGGGAGAACATGCAAACTCCACGCAGGGAGAACCCAGGAAGTGAACCCAGGTCTCCTTACTGTGATGTAGCAGCACTACCCACTGTACCACCGTGCCACTCAGCCTCAAAATTATTTCCCAGGTAAAGGGAAGTCGCACGTTGCAGGTGTCAAAGCATGCTAAAGCTTCCTTTGGTTTCTGTCCAGTCCTGACCTTCATCTCTGTTAAAAAGGTCATGTCATCAGTGCATTTCCTACATTTTGCCCTTCTTAAAAAAACAACATGCTCTTTCTATTATGGTTAGTGTGCTGCCCTTTATCAGTGTCATGACAGCCTTCCATGGCCTCACTTATTCTCTATTACTGTCAAGTTTTTCTAGTGTCTGGTAGGTTTTTCTGCCTTCTAGTATTCTGGGGGTGTTGCCCATTTCATCTCAGGTAACATTTTATGTCAGTTTGCCCTTGTCACAATCAGCAAATGCTTACCTCTGTCTCATTTGGACTTGATGGCCACTTTTCTTGCCTGTCCACCCCTTGTCCACTGAGACCACCCCCCACCCCCCAGTGTACTTACTTCTTTTAAAATAAAAAAGATACATCTTTTGTAAAAATCATATTATGAATTTGTGGCACACAACATAACCGATCATAGCAAACCGAACTTGGCAATATTTTTGATTAAATTCTTCAATTTAAATTAACATCTTAAAGTATATTTAAAAAATAATAATTGGCTCCCAATTACATAAAAACCTGCAGCCATTGAATGCATTTACATGTGCTTTAATAACCCATTTATTCACACAAACCAGTTTAAAAAAATGCCACATATATGCTTATTCCTGTTAGAGATATTCCTGTAGAGAAACCGGGTTAACACATGTAGAGTTCCCCACGTATAACCCAGTTATGTTGTCATGTAAACCCTTAATCAAGTTGCAGTTAAAGATTTTGTAGTCTACATATACTGTATCTGTTGCACTCTGCTGGTCTGTGCCTGTCTCTGTTCAATACACGCTTTCAGCATCCATGGTGGAAGTGTCCACAATGATAAATTTCTTAAGACAAATGCTTGGGCAATCACATTCTTCCTTCTCTTGGTTGAAATAATCTGTCTCAGCAATCTCAAAATTTATTTTGATGAGCTGAATGTAGTGCTAAGTTCAGCAGCATAATCTCAGGAGACCCAGGCTCCGTGCTTGTTTTTGGCTTGACAGCAGTAGCTGAATATGTTTAATCTTTTTTAGAGCATTTCTTTGACATCAGAGTGTTTTGCCAGAGGAGAATCCCATAAGTGTACTTGTGTATACAAACAGAGGGTTGTTAGTAACCAGCTTTCTGTCTTAACTGGGCTAGTCACCCTATCTAGAATTTGTGGATGCATGTAAATGTGCTTATTGTAGCCCACCATAACCAAACTTGACAATCCCTGCTCTAAAGGGTGCAGATCTTGAGTAGACTGTCATCTACTGGAAAACCCATATATCCAGCTATGTCAATGGGCAAATAAAGAAAATACTATGTATGGATATAAAAGTGCATTGAAGTAAAAAATAAAATGGTGACATGAGACAATATAATTTGTTTACTGGGGAAAAACAGCTATATAATCACATAAAAGTATTTGGGGTAAAAAAATTCAAATATGGAGGTGTCGTCCCATTATTTGCATGAAATTTAATTAAAACATTGGACTTATCCATTAATTACACAACTTTATAAAATCCTGTTATACTAAACACTTCATGTGTTTGTACTATGTCTTACCCTACATGGTATTTACAGTATGTGTTGGTAAGCCATCCGGTCATTTTACAGAGCCTTGCTTTCACCTGACTATACCCAAACTCTTAAAACTGCAGCAAATCAGACCCTCAGATTTATAAAAAATCTACGGGAGTAGTTCTAAAAGAAATAAAATATGAGGTAATGGGTCTGAGCTCTACTCTAACAGACATATTTAATAAGGAACTGCATTCAGCATTTTATGCAATTTTCCACATTAAAATATTCATTATAATTTGGAGTCTTAGGTTATAATTTAAACACCCGCATTTTTCATAATTTAAAAACTTGCACAATTCTACTAATTTTCACATTGCTTGAATTAGCTACATTTTAATACAGTGCTTAGAAAATACAAATATGTACTGACACAGTGTTATTTATAGGAGACTGAGCAGAAGTTGAAAGATAAATGTTACAAAACTAAGGTTAAATGCACACAAATACCAAAGATATGTTTACACAAATAATAAAGGCATTCCATTAAGAATCTAGTTGCTTTGCTTGACCTCTGTGTGTCCTTCTGGTGGTATGCTTGGCTTCATTTGTATTCTTTGATCTAAAGGAGTGTTAGATAACAGGCCTTTCATATCTGTGTTTCCTACAAAACACAAATAATGACAGTTGCTGCTCTCTTCAGATTCACTGTAAAGGCATATTGTACCACTCACGCCTATTGCAGTGCTTCACAATTTAAGATGATCCTCCAAACCAATTTTTCCATATCCCCTGAGTATTATCACTAGCAACTCTGCACTCCTCTGTGATTCAGCTCATATTTGTTGATTGGAGTAAACACTTGAATGGATTCTTATGTTACAGGCTTCATCTCTATATCTTGCATCTTTTATATCTCTTGTCAGCATGCTTAAATTGTACCAAATGTAACATATTCAAATTGAAATAAAGAAAAATCAGAATGTTTCACAAATGGGAAGGCTTATCACATGTAAAAAAAATTAAAGACTCATCATAAATGTTTCAAAATGATGTATGCCATGCATCTCATCCAATTAACAACTGAGACATTTGGGTGCTTTGCTCAGATATTTAGTAGCATGGTGTACAATACAGCATGTGAGTTACATAAGGATATTTCAGGTTGCAAGAGGTCAAGAAAAAGCATTTCATTCAGTCATCATCTTATTTTTAACTTTTGCTCGAGACTTAATTTTTGTACCATCGTAATGAACTGTTTTGAAATTTTGGTTTCCTTATATAACACTGTGCAACAAATAAACTTGTTATCTACTAGGTAGTGTGCCACATCAAACACATATCTGGGTTTTATAATCTAGCATGTGGGCTGAAAAGCAATTTTCTTGAAGTTCTAACTTGAAACAAAATAACTATTTAGTATTCCTATATTGTTCCCATTTGTTCTGCTTAGAGCACACATGCTTTGAGACAGTCATAAAATACTACCAATTAAATGTGCTCAGATATTATTATTTATTATGCAATTGCCCAATGAAACAACACTGAAATGTACTCTCATGTCTATGCATTGACATTATTAGTAGGAATCATAAATTAAATGACTAAATATTTAAAATAAATATTTTCCAAAGAGGAAGAAATTCTTTAAAATGATTGTAATAATAAGTAAGCAGGCAAATGTATCTTTTGCTTCCAAAGAGAGCAGTAATATTCCTCCAAGGTGTCAAAGCAGACTGACAATTTGATGGACCATTACCCCATCAGTGAAGAATAATACAATACCCAGAAAATAAGAGAACCGACAAAAGTCTCACCTATTAAGAAATTCCCATCTTAAAAATGACATGTTAGAGTTCCCCAGAGAAAAATCAACAGGGAAATAAGTAGGCTGCAGTGTTAGACAGCTGAATCTTATCTTTGTAAGCACACATAGTGTTCTTCGGGTTGTGCCAGTAGGCAGTACCATTACCTGTTCTATCAAACCACTGCAGATAGTATGCAATTATTAAAAAACTACAATTTTTGAGTGATTATCAAAGGGAGTATAAAACAGAAAACAGAATTACTAGGAAGAGTACAATTAGGTGTAAACTGTCTAATTTAAGTTAACATCTAACAGCACCTGTTGGTGTTCGAGGCAGGTTGTAGGTGAGCTACATGCATTTACAGAGACAGCAAATAAACTCATCTCAGTAAATGAGTGATCCAGTTTGCTGCATTAGTCTTATCTGTCTCTGACACACCTTCAACTGTGTGATGTGAAGGCTGAGAATAGGCATTTTCAAAAAAATCATGGCTCTTTACCGGAATGGAGCAACTTGCTTTATTGTGGTAAAAGGGAACAACTGCTTCAAATAAATGAGTTTAAGTACACCAGTCTTTTTTCATAAGTGAGGGAAAAAAGATTATAAAACAGATCAAAAGCTAGATGAAGTGGCAAAAGCAGTTAGGTAGCTAAGTCTTTGAGAATTTCAGTTAACTTACAATTCATTCTATTTCTTCTCCCTCAATATATGCTTACAAAAAGAGACTGCAATTACAAGTGTTCAAAATAAAGATTCTCCATAGAGTGGCATGGCTCACCCTTTCTCACAAGGTTAAGTATGCAACAATAAGAGATGTCCATGGAATAAGGTCACTGCTGCTCCAGATGAAGTGAAATCAAATAAGGTGTTCTGAGCATCTAGCAAGGTTGGTCCCTAAACACTATTCATAAGAGGTACGGAAGGCATGGCCCACTGGGAGGGGACACAGGAACTGAATTAGCAGGCACAAAAGGTTTTGCATCTCTGAGCTGAACTGGGAAACAACTAGGAATTCTTCAAACGATGTGATAGAATGTGCCTGGGGAAAATTAGACCTACTGTGAACGGTTCAGGTTGGACACATTTGACAAGTCATTTAGTTTATTTGGGATTTTTCTATGCAGAATTCTCACAGCTACACTACACTGACAGGCAGAAAAGTGCAGGTGTGTTTTTCAACTTTTGATTGTGTCAAGGAAAAATCCAAAATTCACCTCCGCCGTGTCAAGGTTACGTTAGAATTTAGTTTTTGTTATTTTTTGTTTTATTTCTGCTTATGTTAATAATAATAATAATAATAATATTTCTTGTTTTTTATTGTTACTTTGGTAACATCTGCACAATGTCATTTTGTATCTATCCTTCCCTGTGAAAGCTGACATTTTGCCACAGTTAAAATCATAGATGCTTTCATTTGGGGTAAGGGGTGTGGCACATTGTCCCACAAAGCTACTTGTACAAATACACCAGATAACACAGGCATGGGATGTTCAATAAAACGTGTTCAAACTTTGACCCAAGGGAAGAGGTTTGTGTTTTTGTTCATTTAGTCTTTTTTGTCCAAGTGAGTGCTACCGTCAATTTAAACAAATCAGTGATTAAGTTTTGACTCATTTTCTATCAAAATTGTTTCAGTATGCACACCTTGATGAGGTGGACATGTTTAAGGATACTATATTCTGTTGCATCTTTTTCCACTTCTTATGGTTACAAACATTGTGTCATTGTGTTTTGAGAATCCACACCATTAGAGCAGTGTAACAACATGTTGTGGAATCATGCTTCAGACAAGACCAGTTACGGCTTTGGTAAACTTTTCAACTGTAAGGAGCTTTCCTCCACCAAAATATACTTCTCTTTTCTTTCAGTGGAAAAATACTTATAGGATCTCTTTAAAAAGAAATTATTTTAACGCTAAATAAAATAGAAGCGGAAGTAATAACTCACCAATTTCTATTCAACTTCTGATTGTAAAGCAATATCAAATCAATATGTACAGGTCTGAACAATTCACCCTTAGACTCTGTGACACAAGGCCACCACAAAGAACTTTTTTTTTGCATTCAGAGGTAAACAGTGGAAAACCACTCCTCAATCTGTGCTACACAAAGATTAACACAATGTAAAACTGTGCACTGTACGTACCCCCTCTAAGCTCTGGAATTTACACAGAATTAGAGTCAACCTAATAGTACTGCAACCAGATGCCATATTCTCTTCACCACGTATTCAGGCTTTGCCTTCTCCTTAAACAACAGAATCTTCTGTTTTTGTACTTTGTACTCAGACATCCTTACCAAAGTAACAGACCTTCACCACTTGTTGCTCTAATCAGAGTCTTCTCAGATGAAACACCCTTCTTCAACAAAGTCAAATGTAGTCACCTTTGTCATTCTGTCAGCTCTTAGCTAATTTTGTTAAAGTGTAAAATCTTGTACCATTACCCAGTTTACAATTATTGTAATATTAACTGAATTATTTGAAAAAATAAATAAAATACATACGAGTTTCTTTGCAGCCTTTGTCGATTTTCGTAAAGCGTTCAACTCAGTTGATCAAGCTGCCCTGTGGGACATCCTGAGGGTTCGCGGGATCCCCTCGAGGTTGCTGGATATCATGACTGGCCTATACACTGGTACTGTGAGTGCTGTGCAGAGTGAAGGCAGAACCTCTGCGTTTTTCCCAGTTGATTCTGGGGTTCGTCAGGGGTCTGTTCTTGCTCCTACTCTGTTCAATGCTTGTATGGACTGGGTGTTGGGCAAGGTCGTGGGGTCCATCTGCTGTGGGGCATCTGTTGGTGAAAAAAGATTCACAGATCTTGACTTTGCCGACGATGCTGTGATCTTCACGGAGTCAATGGAGGCTCTGATTGGGGCACTCGAGAGACTGACCGAGGAGTCTGAGTGTCTGGGCTTGTGAGTGTCCTGGATAAAAACCAAGATCCAGGCCTTTAATGACCTCTTGGGCACAGCTTTCAGCAGTGTGTTTGTTTGGGGAAAGAGTGTGGACCTTTTCGAGAGGTTTACATACCTTGGCAGTGACATTCATGTCTCTGGTGACTCTTCCTATGAAGTCAATAGATGGATTGGGAGAGCCTGGGGGGCTCATGAGGTCGCTGGAAAGGGGTGTGTGGTGCTCCCGATATCTATGCAAAAGGACGAACGTCTAAGTCATTAGAGTATTGGTGCTTCCTGTCTTGCTATATGGTTGCGAGACATGGACGCTATCCAGTGACCTGAGACGAAGACTGGACTCCTTTGGTACTGTGTCTCTCCGGAAAATCCTTGGGTACTGTTGGTTTGACTTTGTGTCAAATGAGCGGTTGTTCATGGAGTCCCGAATGGGGCACATTACCTTCATTGTGAGGGAGCGTCAGTTATGGCACTACGGCCATGTGGCGCGTTTCCCCAAGGGTGATCCAGCTCGTAAGATCCTCATTGTTGGGGACCCAAGTGGCTGGACCAGGCCAAAGTGTCGCCCACGCAACACTTGGCTGCCGCAAGGAAGGGTCTTTCCGGAGTGTGGAACTGGACTGCGTGTCTGCCTGGGGGGTTGCCAACCAGGATCCCGAGTTGTTTTATTGTGTAGTGGGTGTGGCAACGCACTGTACCAGTGCATGCTTCCCAACTTGACTTGACTTGACTTGACACATGACTGAGATAAGCCTAATTAAAATTTTCTTCAAGTAAATTCTTCTTGAATGCTTTTGAGAGAAACGGGGAGAGGAAAGACAGGCCAAAAAGAAAATATATAATAGACAGAAAATTATACTGCATAATTAACACAATGAATTATTGGAGGGGTTGTACAGCTTTTAAGAAGTACAATAAAAAAAGATTTCTGTAGTCCATGACTTTAATTAGGGAAAAGGTGTGCATACAGTACAGATGAATTAACAGTTCAGGATGATGCACTTGCATTTATATTGAACACATCATGAAACTTTGTTTTATTTCTCGATTTTATACGTTTCTATAATTTTCTGAAATTGCTGAAAGCAGTTTTAACTTTTGGCTTTTCCTCATAAACCATATCCTAAGAATAAGTCTCCCAGCTTTTCCCTTAATACTCTAAAGCTTTAATGTTCCTTAAGAGATCAACATGCAACACTCTGTTCTAGATATGGCTTCTCAAGTGCATTATAAAACTTAGGAAGAACTTTTTGCACTTGTACTCTACAAAATAAAGATTTAACCCCAGCATTATATATGAGCAAAAGAGTCAGGCTCTGTTATATCTCTGCATCATTTTCACGTTTATGAGTTTTACATTGATTTTAGTAATCAAAGAAAAAAAAAAGAATTTGACCATTTTTGTTTATATTTTAAACTAGCAGAATACCCGCGCTTCGCAGCGGAGAAGTAGTGTGTTAAAGAAGTTATGAAAAAGAAAAGGAAATATTTAAAAAATAACGTAACATGATTGT